>CAUYQV010011054.1:0-23525 GCA_963574575.1 Galagoides demidoff | reverse complement strand
GAATGTTTTAAAACTATAACTGAGAAAATGACATGAAGGCTGTGTTGATCAGTTTGATGGAAGTATTTCGGATTGCATGTGAAAACCCCACACTGTACCCCAGAATTGCATTAATGTACATAGTTACCATTCAATAAAATTTAAAAAGAAAAAAAAAATTGCTGGAGTTGATTTGTTGGAAGAAATATAATTTGAAAACCCTGAAAGAGAGATGGTGGGAAAGCTAGGACTGCACACAGTAGTCTTGGTGAGAATCACAATTCCAGTCGTCGTTATCACCACAAGATTGTTATTTATAGAAAATCTCACCGGTAGAAATGGCTTGAAATAATCATAAATTATAGGTACCTCCAAGTATATTTACAGAAAAATCAACACATGACGACTGCTAAACTTCTCGACTCCTAGAGCTGCTACCCATGAGCTGCTCCATTTCTTCACAAAGGGAACACACAGGAGGAGGAATACTGGCATCCACGGGGTGAAGGAAAATGGACTCTACTGCAGAGCCTGACTTGGGGTCCCCCACTTTCATCTGCACCAGTCATTTCTGGCAGGAGATTTTCTAAAAAGTTTATATACAAAAGCATCCATAATAGTCTTGCATTCTAAAAAATCTTACTCAAAGAGTCATGGTTTAAATGGTGTCTAATGTCAGTTAACTACTGACACCTAGTTATTTAACTGTCAAATCTATCTTCAAGAACTATTAACACATAGAGGTAAAGTTGGGACGGTAAGATAGGGAAGAGCTTATTGCAACATGACTGTGCCCCAGCTAACTATTCCGCTGCTCTTGAAGTAATGCATCTCCATCCCACACATCACGTCAGGACTGACCCAATCTAAGTTGAAACTTACCTATTTACTCTTTTGATGAACCCCCTGTGTTATAATGAAAACGAAGTGAGTGGGGCGGGGGAGATAAGGTTTCATAGACACATCAGAACAAAGTAATCCCCACATGATAATCTTTAGTTGTCCTACCACAAATTAATTCAGGTCAGTCTTTCCCCAAGTGTATTCCTAAAAATTTGACTTCTGGAGGATGTATGCTAATTTAATAAAAATGTTTCCATAAGTCATAGAAATTCTAAATTCCTTTCTATGATATTCACAAAGTGTACTAACACATAGAAGCCTCTCAGAAGCTTGACTGTCAAGAGCCCTGTTCAGCCTGCTTAATACAATTTTTCTGCAGGAAACTGACTGTTGGTCTTACTTTTAACAACAACCACCATCAGAGGCCGTAAAGTATAATGGATAAAACTGAAATCTGGAACCTAACTGCTGTCCCACTCCACCACTTAATACTGCTGTGAGCTTGATCAAAGTATTAACCTCAGTTTCTTTATCTGTAAAATGGGGCTGACGGTAGAATCTACCTGGTAGGGTCATGTGGGGATTAAGAGAGGTAATGTGTGTAATGTGCTTCATAGAAAAACAGTGGTGGGGGACTGTCCTTTCAACCACTCCCAGAAGGGTTCTAAAGAGCACATTCAGCAACTGCTATTTGTAAGCTAAAGCACTTTTTTGTTTCAAGAATTTGTAAAATATTTTTCCTTCCTGCAATAGGTTGTGAAATAACTATACTATGGGATTTTAATGGAGTTATTTAGACAAATCATATTATCAATGAGTATACAGGAATGGAATGTGGGCTATGGGCAGAGGGGGAGATTCTAGTTTTTGCTGTCACTAAACTGCTGCTTTGGGCACGTCACCTAGTTTCTCTGCACCTTAGTTCACGTATAACAAGAGCTGGACTAGATGGAAAGTTTCATTAATTCATTCATGTGAGATGATCTCAAGTTAAAGTTTATAAATCTATGTTTTCTAGATTTTATAGACAGACAGACACATGTATGTATGTAGTTACCTAAACCTTGTTAGCTGGGTTGTAGAATACCTATAAAGGAAGATTGTGGTCTCTCCATTTTCACAATTTGTCTAGCACATCTAGGACAGAACAAGTGCCCAATAAGTACTGAATATCTGCTTAACAGGAATCAACTCATCATTCCTTCATTCAAGAGAATTCAAGCCCTGTAATAACAGACACTACACTGAGTACAACTGAGATCACATATTTCTGGGAAGCTATTAGTTCTATCTATAAAGAGCTTGCAATTTAATTTGGTGTGAAATGACAAATGATGACACTAATTGTTGTAATTTCCTTTTGTCTTTCCATTTAAATCCCATAGTTCAGGTGAGTTTTATGTTATTTTCTCCAGTAATACCATACTAGTAGCATTTCATATAAATGTATTCAGTAACTATAATGGGAGAGATGGCAAAATCAGAACATTATAATAAAACTAAAATAAGTATGCTTTAACTGCTGTTAAGTAAATTTTTAGATTAATTCCATAGTAGTTACTGGGCAAAATTTTATCATATAGGAGAAAAGGCACATTTTAGAGGTGATTTTTAAATACTGGTTATGGAAATTTCCTTTTATTAGAAGAAATCATTTACTAGTTTTCCTTCAAAATATAACTGTATGTAGCTTCACTCAGACTAAAAAAAAAAAAAAAATAGTGGTGATCTCCATAAGCAACACAGGAGTAAACAAACATATTCTGTAACTAATCACATTTCAGTTCTTTTTATTTGACAAAAAATCTCCATGGGTCATAGATATCACTAAGTCCAAAATGTCCCAACACTCAAATGTAAGCTACTTAATCCAGGCTTCTCTAAGACAGTGCACATGAATACAGGACACATTTAACTTAATCTGTGCATTTAATCTTTGTGGAAAGTACAGAAACTTTTGCAGATCATGAGATTTTTGAAACCTCAGAATAATGGTGCAGTTTCCTAATTTTTCCTGGTGATGGCTTCCTAACCACCCCTCTCTTGTTGCCTCCTGGTTGATGTAGGGAACTTTTTAAGGATAAGGGCAGACAAGGGCCCATGTATGTGGTATGTGTAATGTGACCAGACAGAGTATTGACAAGGATGTCTTTGGTTTGCAGAGGAAAAAGTTTAATTTTAATAGGTCTAAGAAAATGAGAAAGTCCTCTTTTCTTGTCCCCCTCTATGTACACTGTTCCTATTATAAATGATACTTGAGTTTGCAGGTGTCTGCCCAAAGGCAGGTCACTGAAAGTCAGAGAAAAATCAGGGCAACCTCAGCAGCAGAAATTAACCTGCAGATCATGGCAGGCAAATGTATATTTGAGAGAGTATTATTTCTGCTTAAACAATCAAACTGGACTTCACAAAGTGAATAGAGACTCAAAACAACAAAAGCAACCAACACCATCTATTCTAACATAGCGAATTTCTTAGATATTACAGATGTCACCTAACAGTGCCATGCATTTGCTTCCCATATGTGAACAAAACTGAGGCATCACAAGATAAATTTGAATGGAACGTTAACCTTCACTTCAAATTTTTTTTCTTCTCCGAGCTGACGACACAATTTTAGTATTATCATAACGGAGCTTCTGGCTGGAAAAAATTAAATTAATGGATGGATTTTAAAAGGCTTAGAAACTTAAAAAAATAAACAACTTTCAAATATCTATACTTGATGGTATCAAGAGCCAAGATGAATGTATTTCAATTGCAACTTCCAAACTAAACTCACAAATTACTACCATTATGCTAAGTGTTAGCTACCCCACTGTGCAGTTTTGCTTTGTGAATTTTTACCTTCCTCTATGAACACTTTTAGCCACTGATCGCACAGCCTTTCAATGTTTTCTGCCTTTTCCTTTAAATAAACTGGCTCTGGCTCCTTCCATCTGGTTCCCCTTCCGTCAGCAACCCTGCACCTGTTCACACCTCCTCTCCTGTTGGATTCCACTGAACATTTCCTCCTCTGCCAGGGCTATTCTGGCACTCGCAACCTTTCTGTCATTCAATCCATCTGTCAGAAGTGAACTTTGTTTACCGCAAGCTTCTGCTTTCTTCTTCAAGAAGCAAAGCCCCTCAAGGTCATTGTCAAATGAACTGTCGGCATGGATTTAAATCCTCTACTGCTAACCAGCAGAAGATGAAGTTCTGTTGTGTAATGTACTTGTGAAAATTACTTTTGGGTTCGGGAAGACAATAATTTGGAGTCAAAGTAGTAAGACGTGGTGTTTTAATGATCATTTGTAAAACCAGACAGCTGATATGTATTTTCTTCATGTGTGTCTGCACTTCTCATTATATTGAGTATGAACTATATGTTACAAGAAGCAAAATAAAAGTTTTTAAGTGAAATCAAAATATCATAAACAAGTTTACACTATGTAAAAATTGCTTCATACTATATAGCATTAACTTGAGGAATAAATATTTTCCCTAATGAATTAGCCAAGGGAGAGAGTATTCCAATTAAGAAATTTTACACTGAAAGGCTTAAAATGTACAAATACGTACCACTTCAATTATAAGCTACATATTAACACACAGCTAGCTCTATTACTGCTTTGAAAAACTTAACCCATAATATACAAATCATTTCATGTATACTTTAAATTTTATCATTTAAAAAATAAAGTTCTATTTAAATAACGTTCAAACATATGCTGTCAAACAAATACAGTCTATCGAGAGAAATGTAAGTTGCATGAACAGACCAGTTGTGTTAAAAAAAAAATACTCTTAGAAATTAGGTGAAAATTATACTCTCGGTTGAATTTATTTTGTGTCATCTATAGCAACCAAGTATTTATTCTCCCTTCATAAGTCAGATACAAAATCTCTCAATGTTGAGTTACTTACATATTTTAGACAATCATATTCTTTAAGAAAAGGGCAAACCAATGGCTCAATTCAAATTTATTAGAAAAAGAAAGACCATGTTTTAGAAGAAAAGATGACAAAAAACCCCACTATTAGCAATGTGAACTTAAAAGGTACTTTATTTATATGATTGCTGATATTTTGAAAGATTATCACAAGATTTAATCTTATTGCATATGCTTAGTAAGTAAAATCAATCAAGTCTATAAAATTTTCTGAATCCTTTTTAGAAAAAATAAAAATTAAAGCTTTTTTCATTGACATAAAATTGAAAGCAGTTTTATGAATAGAGTCAGTCCACAAAACATGGAATTTAATTTTAAATCTTAAAGTTGTGATTAGTCAGATTTATATTTATAAAATGTAAATAATATAAAACCATTTATAATTTATGAAAAAGACTTTATCAAAGCAAAATTTTGACATGTTAAAGAAAATTATTATGAGGCTAAATAGAAAAATAAAAACAAAAGGTTAAAATCTAAGTGCAGAGATCCTCTTAGCTATAACTTCAATTTTTATTACTAACCTTCAAAATATCCAGTATCATAAAAATCATTCTTCTGTCATATATAATTTAAGATATAGATTTTGAACTCAAAATATGAATTCTAAGAGGCATTTTCTTTATCTCCATAAAATATAATTTCTAAATTTCTCTTTTCTCTTCATGTTGAGAAAATTTAAAAAATAGTACCTAAGTTTACCCAGCAAGTTTGTTCATACTTTTCTGGATACTGCTCCCCTTTAGTGTAATCTGTGTTGATAGTAGTTTGTTCACCTGGGTCCCTGCTTCTGAATAGCCCTGAAAGGGTACTTGGTAATTTGATCACTGCCATGGTCTGATTTGCTATATAAAAGAAAGAATCATTAGCAAAATGCTAGGTTAATAGAGGCTGCTTAAATCACCATGAAGGAACTCTTCATTCTTAGTAAATCGTGTTTCAAAAACACACTAGTAGCCTTCTTTTGGAAAATGTGTCTGGTAAGATTATAAACGAATGAAAAAAGTCAGTTTTAACATCATTTACAGTTACACACAGATGCATTACTGCACATACACACGCACTTTTCCTTTCCACAAATGCGTAAGAAAAAAAGGAAATGATGTTATGATTATTTTCACAAAGGGACTAATTTAGGATTTCAGAGAATACTGTTGATATTTATCTGCTTAATGAGTAATATGTTTATTTGATCTTTTAAATAGAAAAACAAAGAAAGTTTAGCTAGTTTGATACCAACACCTGACACACAAATTTTGCAGAACAACAATAACAAAAAAGAGGAATTGGAGCGATGTTGCCAGGTTACACTGCAGAATGAGGAAAGCCGTTTCTAAGGGCACTGCTAGGTGAAGACGGAGAGCTGGTGTCGTTCACATTCTTTAATATCAGTTTCCTTAAAACAGCATATGGACGTAGGATGGAAGGTAAAATATTTAAACTCCTTAATAAAGAACTGACCTTAATTTATCTACATGCTGAATGAGACGAGCAGTTCTGCTTTTCTAAGAACTGCAAATGATGAAAATACTATTTTTCCCTCTGGTTTATTGATTTTTTTTTCTACCTATATATTTATGAAGTCTTTTAACAACAAAGGATATTCATTTGTCCACCCCCTTCCTCAATTACCTTAAGGCAAGACCTTCTTTCAGATGTGGATATATTTGCAGGACTGCAGGACAAAGAACTGAGATATTTTCATAGAGTTGATCAAAGGGGAAAAATGGTTTTGCGAGATTCTGTTAAGAGTAAGAAGAGACTAAATGACAACTTTAAATCTGCCACAACCATTTACTAATGTGCTGCTATATCAAATAAGTCTAATTTTTTGACAGCACCAAATTAGATTTATTGCAGAAACTGCTGCATAAATAGCATATGGCTATGTTATACCACCTATTTCAAATCCTGGTAATGTTTCCCCCTCCCCCTTCAAAATGAATAAATTGAGCCAAGCTATAAACCTTCTGCAAAAAAAGAAATATACAAGATCAAAAGCAGATGTAGGAGATCTGGATTTCTTTGTTAAAGTCATAGATTTAGCACGAATGGCCCAACTCTAAAAAGCCACGACTTTTGATAATAAGTTATCAAATTTAACAGGTCAGTTCTCTTTTATTTCTTGCAAAATGGTTTGGTTTAATTTTTGTCCTAAGGTATTTAGCTCTGAATTGTACTTATAATTCGGTATTCAATTCCACAGTTACACAGGAGAAAAAAGAAGGGCAAGTGGTTCTGAACCAAACGTAGCTTAAATTAGATTATGAAAATTATTAAATAGAAATGCATATATCATGTGTTTTTAGTTTTCATTTTGTGAAAGACATATGTGGTAGAGATCGCATCAAAAAAGTCTCTTCTAATTTTAACTACAGCCTCGATACTGTAACCTCCCCGATGCATAAAATATATAAAGTGATCATTCTGTGTGCCACACCGTATACATTAGGACAGCAGAACCACACAAACAGCAGAAATCACAGCTCCATGGAGGCTGGGACGGAAAATTCACACAGCAAATTCAGAGATGGACAATTCTTCTTTTCTTCATCTCTCTCCCAAGGCCTGCCCCCCCCCCCCAACCACCAAGTTTGACACAATTCAGCTCAATTTTCCTTTTTGAACAAAGTTTCAGTTCTTCCGTAGATGGGAAAGACATTGCAAGGTCTTATCTCAGACCAATGGGCACACCACTGCAAACATCATGGCACTCGGCTACCCCGCAGACTCCCTCTCTGTGGTCAGTCTTCCCAGCTGCCCTATCTGTTACTGTCTGATTAGTTCTGCTAAGGAGCCCCTCCCCTGCCAGCTTTCAGTGCCATCTGTTCTACACAAGATGGCTGCTGCCCAGCAACCTAACACTGCCCTCCTACCTGGCACCCGGCTACCATCCTTACCCCAAAGTGCTAACACAGGTTCTCACTGCTGGCAGAGTCAGGATTTCATTACTACTACTTTGACAAGTGCAGGGTTGTTTGTAATTTCTCTTTTATCCTGATTTTGATTGTACAACCACCTCCCACTGATTCAGTTTGCTTCAGTTTTGTTGCTCACAGATTTTACTCTCCACATTAATCTCCCTCTGGCATGTTACTGCATCTGTTCCCTTTTTTATTATTAATTTTCAAATTCCCACCATTTTTGACAAAAAGGAGGTAATCTACACTCTGTTTCTGCCCATTTCATTTTCTTTAATTTGGAAGATAAGTATGAAAGCATGCCAAAGAAGTTAATTCTCCGTTAACAGTTTATTTTCTGGCATTCCTAAGCCTTTGTATATGAAAAACAGACAGGAATAAATGTTGACTGAATCACAACAACATAGTCGCAACCATTCCTGAATTTAATGAAAAGCAAACATATGAAACAGCATCTAAAAAGTTTATTAGTTACACGACTTGTCTCATGCTGTCATTCTCTCTTCCACTTTTAACAGATAATTCTTTGTGCAAATCAGTCTGAGTGCCGGATCTAAATTTGAGTTCCTCTACAGTTCTGAAATGGGCTCCATTTTCACTGTAGATGAATTTTATTCCTTAATACAATTATCATCTTGAACCAAACATTGTTGACTAACTCAATAGCGAAAGGTGCTGAATTAATGCCTGATTTCAAAGATAGACTGAGAAATGCCATTAGTTCAGCAAAGCAGAACTTAGAGAGCTCCTCAGTTACTGAGTTACTTCCACTAGATATTGTTTTGACAAAGAGTTCATATCAGGAATGGCAAGATAGTTTGCCCTCTTAACATGAAGAGGGCCATTTAAAATTTAGAAAATCTAAATATATTTAACGATATGCCAAAAGGGCTTCGGTAATTGGATCATGCTCTCAATTGCCCTGAAGTTTTCTTGATTGATCAATGCATTGTGACCGCTAATTAATTTATTTTACATGAATTTATATTAAAAACACTGGAGTCCTTGAATAGATAAGCAACACCTCAGATTTAAGAAACCCCAAAGGAGTTAAAATGATTTTCATACTCATAAACATCCTCACAACATCACAGTTAAGATCTTTAGGACATAAAGTACTACAGTAGATTTTCCCCAAGGTGACAAAAAATAATCAGAAACAGAACTAGGGTAAGTGTCAAGACCAGCAGTGCCCAGTCTAGCGAAGCCCTCTTTGGGTCAGCCACTGGAAAATGGGCAAACCGTGAATACCGTCCAGACCCACCTTCGATGACTCGTTTTGAACATCCACTTCCACTCCTGTGTATATTCCAACAGTGACTTTTTATTTTGTATACTTTTGTTGGCATAGTTCTATATATAACAGTTACTTCCTCAACATTGGGCCTATTCTTTTTAACAGACTTCTTGAAGGTAGAGGTGACAGTAAGGGTGTCAGAGGGATGTCCTCGTGCTGGCCCTGGAGAAGGAATCCCTTCCGCACCCTGAAGCCTGAGCAGCTCCTGGCTTCCCCCTCCCTCCACCCCTCACCACCAGCCCCACAGCTTGGTCAAGACAGGAGAGCGCCACCTCCTCACAGGTGACCCTGGGCCTGCTGGGGAGAGGGCCGCACAAGGCCAAGGTGGAACGCTCTTCCTCTCAGCTCCACGTGGGCTTTGCAGGCTGCTTCCAAATGTTTTCTGACCTATTTGGTGACTACTGAGTTCCTGGAATTGACTGTATCCACTGCTTTGCACATCTAACAGAACATTGCATAATAAAAATATGTTTACTTGAAGTGGGCCCTGGCTTGAGAGGGGGCATGGAGGAGACTGAATATTCTCTAAGCCTCTTACTTTCTCAGGGTCCATAAAATGAACTTGGATTCCAGGATCCATCAATCATTGAATCAACCTATAATACGTGTATACTTGCGGGTATCAGAGAAACATGAAATCACGAGTGAGTAATGCCTTATAACTGACCTAACAAACACATCCAATTAAGAGGCGGTGTTTAAGAAGAAATTAAACATCAAGTAGATGGGTTTTTCTTCATACACCTTTCACTTTTACAAGTAATAATGGAGATCAGAACTTTTAGAAAAATACTGTGACTTAGGGCTACGATGACAACAATTCTATGTTTTTGCTTTTTCCCCCCTCCTATTTTCATTGAACTTGATGCTCGTTGTTGAGTCAGGCAAGTGGTGTGGGCAATACATTCTCAGTTTCCTCTGGGCTTCTTCAGGAAATGAGTTGGCTGCCGCTGCCACCATGCTCCAGGCTGTGGGCCTGTGTGGCAGGGAGAGGAGTGCAGCCCCAGCTCAGACTTTCATTGCACACACATTTGGGCTTCGCAGTACTGAGAGGAGCCAGCCAGGGAACGTTCAGCAGAACCTGCAGACACATATTTCCTGGCAGCAGCTGCCTCTCTAACCTCTCCCGCCCCAGGCCACACTGAGACCGGGGTTCTTAGCCCTTCAACCAGGTGGAGCGGAGCAGGCACAGGCAGTGTGGTGTCCACCAGAGCAAATGGAATGCCTCTCCTTCCCTGGCTCTCTGACAGCCTGTTTCCCTGATACTGGGTGAGGGAAGGAAAAGAGGGCGCAATTTAAAACAGCACCAAGGCCATCTATTTCAAGCCTTGAAGATGTTGGTTGCACATATATCCATTTAAAATTATTTTTGACACATTCTCTGCTTAATTTATTCATGAAAGGAGTACAAGGAAAAAAAATGAGTTTAACTTTTAAATGGAAACTTTAGGCTAAAAATTCTTGAATAAAACTCAGGAGGAAAAAAAAGATAAAGTTCACTGTAAAATAGCAAGAAGATGTATCAATGTTTTACTATCCTCTTCAAATGAACAGAGGGTGAAAGTTTGCTTTTTTGACCTAAGCTGTTGTCACCTTAAGATGAATGCAGTTCCTTCTTAATTTTCCCAACAATAAAGAGCAGAGACAACTTTATTCAATGTTTTATAGAAAACTTGCTAAATGCCTGATGCCAAACTTGGTGCTGGGGATACAGAGACGCAAGAGGCCTGGTTCCTGGTTGGTGAGCTGAGATCTTACAACCCAAAAAGCATCTCTAGCTCGTTATGAAATCTGTGTTTTCACTTATTGTGACTATGGCAGCTGATGGACCCAGTTCAAACCCTGCCTACACTCCTTCCTCCTGGCTGTGTGATTTCAAGCTTCACCTTCTGAGACGCCCGTCCTCATCTATAAAGGACTGCTCTTCCTTATGGTGGCTGTGAGGACTGAGAATCAGAGCATCTCAGACTTCTTGTGGTAAAAGAGCCACGTGTTTTACTTTCTAATCCATTATAAAGCATTCGTTTTAAAAAACATAATAAAATACTAGAAAAATTTTTTAAAAGCTCACCCATCATGCACTTGGAAACTGTAGCAATTTAAAATTGACATAAAGTTTCCAAACACCTATTTTCAATTTTTATACTTGTCATTGTAACAACCAGCTTGCGTTGGACCATACTTGGTGTAGCACTGCTATAGGCACGGTGCAAGGTATGTGCGAGGTATTCATCCATGCAGACTTTATCTCTCTCTTTTTATACTCTAAGAGTTCTCTGAAAAAAACAATGAGACCTAGTGAAGAACCGATGATGGGACTTATAAGATACTGGCAATGGACAATATCATGCTCAAACCACCATGAACAGAGATGTTCCCTTCTTTCCCCTAGTTCCACTTCAAGCTATTTCTTAGAGAAAAAAGTAGAGATTGTATTTTCAAAAAGACAATAGGGTTACCAGAGCAGATACCTGGTGATTTACTTGCCTGGGATCCCTGACACCTTCCCCTGGAAAGAGCACCTCCCTCACTGCATGTGGTTCTGCTGCGGCAGAGCCCACTCTTCTGTGAGTCACGTGTGCAGGTAACTCAGTTCGTCTCTAAGGGGTGATCCTAACCTGAAGGTTTGGGATTTGGAAGTGGAGGAACTAGGAAGTTACACTCTGACAGTCTAAAATCAGGGGCATCTCCTTTATCTTCAGTTTCAGACTGAAGGATGTAACTCCACAGTGTGGAAACATCTGAAAGAATGAGCCAAAATTCATACGGAAGTTGAGCCCTGCTATGGAGAGTTAGAATATGATGGCATGCTGTCACAGCTTTGAGGTCCTGCTCCGAGCGCCCCAGAGGCCAGCTGCCCAGTCTGTAAATGGTCTAGTTATAAAAACTGATCAATTCCCCCTTTGGGGGGGTTTTGTCAATTCAACCAGAAAGTCCTGAGTCATATTTGGTAGTCTGAGAGGTCAAACAATGAAATTCAAGAAAATACTTGCTCTGGTTACTGCGTGGAAACTAAATGCCCTGGAAAGGAAGCCGTCATCACCTCTCCCCAAGTAATTGTCCATCGGAATGGAATAACCTGGTGGTGACTCGGTGGCACTTTCTCTCTTCTAAAAAGATACAAGTTCTGTAGTTTGAATTGCTCTCTCTAGGTCACAGGTCAGATCTTCCCCTTTGGAACACACAAGTAGGTCACAGTATCATACCTATTTTATGGACTCTCACTCAGATGCCTGCTCTGAGAAATTCTTTGAAGCACACACATGTCACTGAAAACATCATTTATGTGAAAAGAGAAATAAGAATTTTAAAGGTAGCCATGCTGACAGAAGGGGAAGCCTGCAGGTTTAATGGCAAGTTAGTCTCCCTTTGTATTTAGAGCAATTCAAGCTCTAAATCCTGTGGGAAAGAAACAAAGGAAGGGTTTCCGCAGCAGTTCCCCTCCAGATCACGTAGGAGAAAAGATGCAGGGGTTGAAAGAATGTATTTCAATACGTGGACAAAAGGTAGGAGGAAGATTGCCTCAGAAGAGGCTGCTTTAGTGAGCAAGCTGTATCCTAACTAACCTCCCCACATGTGTGCCAATGGTAGTCTGAAGAGAGGAATTTAAATCCTGTCGCTCTTGAAAAATGTTTGGACACGTCAAAAACAAACATGCAAGAAAATTTCTACTTTTTCTGTAAAAGCCTCTCTTTCCTCTGGAGTAAAAATGAAGGGAAGAAATAAAAGAAGGGCATGTGTATAACAAAATGTTTAAATGACAAAGGCAAATAAAAGGGCCAAAAAATAATGTTTCTTAGGAAAAGCCCAAGCCAAGACTGAAATTCACTGATGTGTATTTGCATTAGTGCATAGGGAGCAGATAAAACTTATTTCTCTTATAAATTCATGTTGCTGATTTTCTACGTTGTCTTTTGGGAACAATTAGTCTATTCCCTGAGTAATTTATATAGCATTACAGCCTAATGGATAAGGGTATAAGTTTTGCAGGCAAATTACGGAGATTCAAACCTGCTTCTATTAATCTAACATGTCAGCTGTGTGACCCTAGATGACTCGTTTTACTTCTCTGTGCCTTAGTTTCCTCATCTGTAAAACAGAGAAAATAAAGTCATTGGAGCTATTGGGATAATTAAATGAAAGCACCCAGCTCAGTTTCTGGAACACAATAGGGGCTCAGTAAATGTTAGCCACTGCTGTTAGCTATGGCCTCTATTATTTTTTAAAGAGCTACTACATCCAGCATTGTACCAGGCAGATACTAAGATGAATATATTCTTAACTTCCATGCCACTTACTAGACAGTGCTTTCAAACACTGCCTTTTCTTTTAGGGATGGGATCTTGCTATGTTGTCTAGGCTGGCCTTGAATTGCTGGGTTCAAAGGATCCTCCTGACTCAGCCTCCTCAATAGCTGGCACTACACATATGTGCCACTTTGCCTGGCTTCCACTGTCATCTTTTAGTGATGGAGAACTCTAGTTTAAAACTGTGTGTATGAGGGGGAGAGAGAGAGTGTGTGTGTGGTTTTTAATGACTGCATTTAAGAGACATAATTTTTTGCCAAACCTATTTGCATTGTTAGAAAGATTACCATTTAATTCTGCTACACTTAAACATATAAGACTATATAAAGTTAAAAATGAAAAAAACTACAAAATGATAACATATAGGATTACATGGGTGTATATTATAAAATTCTCTGTAAAAAATTCAGCCCTATTTCCTTCTCATACTTTTCACCCTGATATGTGTGACAATATATGTAATATTTTTTTCTCTTTAATTTTTTTAGAGATGGTCTCACTTTATTTCCCGGACTAGAGTGCAGTGGTGTGATTATACTCACTGTAACCTCCAACTCCTGGCTCTAGCAATCCTTCTGCCTCAGTCTTCCAAGTAGCTAGGGTGTACCACCACACCCCACTAATTTGTTTTTATTTTGTAGACATGGGGTTTTGTTATGTGGCCCAGACTGGTCTCAAACTCCTGGGACCAAGTGATCCTCTCGCTGCCTCCTCTCAAGGTGATGGAACTACAGGCACGAGCTCCCATGCTGGGCCTATGTATTTATTTATAGAGGAGTACTGAGCTTTGAAATAGCCATCATAAGTTTGCAATATATTAACTACTTCTATACTAGTGACTTATGGAGCTTCAACTCTTCACAAAGTGCTGAGCTAGTTGCTCTGAGAAATGTAATATTAGTAAGACCTCTCCTCCCACTTGAAGAATAATACTTCCCAGCAGGGAAAGATTAGCAAATATACAAAAACTTCATGTATTCATTTTTTTTCATATTTTGCTTGTTTCTCCTTTGAGTAATTCATTTAGTGTGCAGCAAAGGCCATTAACTCAAAGTGAGGAGAAGCATTCAGAGGGAGAAGTGCTCCCTTCTACAGGAGTCATCAAAGATGGCTACGGTAGGAAAATCAGGATTTTAGGGAAACTTTGAAAAGAAGGTAAGACCAGGGCAGTGCCTGTGGCTCAAAGGAGTAGGGCACTGGCCCCATATGCGGGAGGTGGCAGGTTCAAACCCAGCCCCAGCCAAAAAAAAAAAAAAAAAAGATAAGACTATAATAGAGACACAGGTCAAAGGAGCTATTCTAAATGTAAGAAAACTGAAGGAGAGAAAAGCCCCAGAAAATGCAAGAGGAGCTACACGTACTTACATTTGGCTGAAAGCATGTGAAACGATTGGCAGGGATGAAATAAGGCTTCATGCCTTCTGGGCTGATCTAACATGCCAGGCCAGGAGTGGTCTGGGTCTTCCCTGATAGTCACCGTGGCACCATGAGAACCATAACGTCAAGGTAATGGCTTTCGAATCTTTACTAGGCTATGATGAGCAAAAGCGATTGGAAGGCTGTCAGGAGACAATTTTCAAAACCTTGTGAGAGAGCAACAGAACCTAAGTGACGATGAATGAAGTGGTGGGTATGAGGGGCATTCGATGAGATCTCTGAAGTTCAAACCAAGAAAACGACCTAAAGGATCATCCAAACAATACAAATGCCTAAGGTCCAGAAACAGGAGAACTTTATAATGAGTTTTCTTAAATCATTGCTAGAATAACTGATAATCAGAGTTGGAAAGAAACGTTTAAGTCATGTAGTCTCACCTCATTTTACAGGTCGGTAAGGGGGCCCAAAGAGTTGTGATTTGGGAAAAGTTGCAAAGAATGAATGCCAGGGGAAGATACTGTAACTCAGGTTTCCTCAATCCTAGGCTGCGGGGGGACCTCCCCTAAGAAAAGCATGTGGTTTTTACAAAAAAAAGAAAAGAAAAGCATATGGTTTTGATGCTTGCTTCTCCAAAGCACTCTTCTGTCATTCTTCTTTATTCTTTTCTCATTTATATGAACACCCCATTTCAATCTCTTTCTTTGTAATTTAAAAACATGGTCTTCTCTCCCTGCTTTCACTGGCTCCCTTGGTCCGTCACAACTAATATTTTTATGTAGAAACATCCAGATCTAAGCCTCTAGTCAAGACCTTTCTCCTGACATCTCTGCTTGAGTCCCCAAACAAAATGTATTTTCTCTCCTACCTACTTTAAGTTTCCTACTTGTCATAATGGATCATCTAATAATCTTAGGCTAGAAACCTGAGTCACCTCTCATCCTGTCTTCTTATTTACTACTCTAACTGCCTTTTAAAGACGCTATTTTCTTTCCATTTTACTGGGTCAGCTATAGCCCAAGACCTTATTACTCTCCCTCTGGACAGCTCTGCTTATATTTTAATCAGGGTCCCTGTCAGTCATCTCTTCCTCAACTCACCCATTTTTCACAATGCCTTTCAATTACTTTCTTTAAATACACATTTACATCTGTCATAGTTCAAACTCTCTTGACTTCTTGCTTGAACAGCCTCTTAAATGAGGGGGTTGGTTAATGTTTTCTATAAAGGGCCAGACAGTAGATATTTTAAGCTTTAAAGGATCTCATTCAACTCTGGTGAGGCAGTACCGTACATAAGACAAAAGATAACTGTGGCTATGCCCATAAAACTTCATTTGTGATTTATAACATTTACGTGCCACAAAATATAATTTTTCCTTTTTAACCATAAAAAAATATAACAACCGTTCTTAGATTATGGGTCAGATTAGTCTCAGGGCCTGTAATTGTTGGCCCTACCTTAACTGGTCTTCCTGTTTCCTACATCAACTCTCAAAGTTTACTCTCCCTACTGCTGTATGAGTCAGAATCCCAGCCCAGAAAGTTGATCACTTTGACAGCCCTGCTTAAAATGCATCAAGAGTGACCCGTTATTCTCAGAATGGCCAAAGTGCCAGAGCAAGGCCCACAAAGCTCTTTCTCTGGTCCCTGCTCCCCTTTCCAGGGCTCTCTCCTACAAACTCCTAACCTAACTGTAGAGTTTGTTTCCTCCCATCTTCACGTCTTTGTCTATGTAGGTCCCTCTACCTGGGGTACCGACCCTACCACTGTCCGCTGTGAGAATGCCTATGCATGAACTCACTAATCACGACTGCTGCCACATACCCGCACCTCTTTACTATCACTGTTCATTCTTCCCTTTCGTGATCAGCTTCCCTGTCACCTGCACCTCCGGTTCCCCTTCCCGGGTGTTCCCGTGGTGATCTTTTACTTCTGTCCTCACACTACTGTCATTCTCTACTACAATAACAAACAGATCCGGCTTCTTAGTAGAATGGGAGCAACCTAAGGGTAGAAACTGAGCCTTATTTTTCTGTCTATACCTGTGGCCAACCAAAGTATTTAAAAGATAGGAGGTGTTCAATAAATATTTGCTGACTAAGTGAAAGCTGCACTCGCCAATTGGGTACTTTGAGGACTGCTGAATTTCTATTTTCCATTTGTAAATCCAATTTAAATTCAGTAAGGAGAAACACCAAAAAAAGTGGCAGTTTTTCTTTCAAATTAATCACAGATTGCTACTCTGATTTTTAAATGTTACTTGCCCCTGAAGACTTGGATCCTTATTTCATAATTATTTATAACATGGTTTTCATATTCAACTTTAAACTTTGTTTAAATGGTAATTTTTAAATTGAGATTAGGCGAGGTGTTAACATGTGGGAATTATATATTTCAGCTGGTCTACACCAAAAAAAAAAACAATGTTTCTTAGTCACACACCTGAGTAGAATCAAAGAATGGTTAGGGGTGGCAAACTCTTAAATTAAAAAAAAAAAATTAATGTGTATCAGAAACAGCAAGCCCCAAAGCAAGTCACATTTTCAGTGCAAAGAGAGGTATGCACAGTTCCCTGCCTTTCTAATTGTCATCTTTAAATTTATGAATTCAAATTTCATAAAATACGAACACAGACTAAGCATCGAATGCTTACAAAAGAGTACTGCACTTAGAAAACAGGTAATGAAGTTTTCTTCCTACAAAATTAGTTTAAATTTTCATATAATTGGTGTAAATAAAGCTCAACCAAAAAAAAAAAAAATGCTTTCTACACAATCAAGCAAAACCGTTTTCCTTAAGAACAAAGGAATTAGTTACCACTTGTCCATTTTCAGTAGTTACTATATCTTAATATACTCTACTTGCAAGAAATTGATCTTATCAAACACTGCAAATTGCTACTGCACAGGGAAACTCTACAGGCTCTGATTCAGAAATTAACTCTCTGAATAAAGACAGACTGGCAAAAGGGGCCAAACCAGCATTAATATTTATTTACTAAAGCTCAGCCACACCAAGCCGTCAAAAGCTGCCCAATTTCTCTGGTGTAGTAGTGGTTAGTTCTGAATAGTAGCGTGACAGAAAAGAAAACCTATGAACATTACCACGAAGAAGCTTAAATTCTGAAACTTCTGAGATTAAATAACCACAGGAATTACGTTAACAGTATGTTCTCAATTCTACAATTACAATACTTTAATTGGGCATTAAAAGAACAGTTGTTATTCTGCAGTATTAAGCATTTTTTTCTCATAAAAGCATTTCATGTACTGGGATTTGTCCCAGATATCAGACATGTACAAAGGATTTATTTTCTTTCTTTCCTTTCTTTCTTTGCTCTGTTTTTCTTTTCATTGTTTAAAAGGGATGGTGTCAAATCATTTGCAAAATTATCATAAAAAATGTTTTTAACAAAGTTTGATTTTAACAGAACCAGAGGCATCTTAACACTAACCCAAAACTTTGGGAGGTTCACCAACCTCCGGAATATTTTTTTTCCAAATGCAGGCTGTTCAAGTGGTGCTTTTCTCCATCTGTTATCATCCCGTGCTCAGAATTACATTGTCATATTTAACGTAAAAGGGATCAGTCCCCTTTCATAGCTAAAACTCAACATATTACTCTGATTGGGAGCCCAGTGTTTTTCTGTTATAAATCAAACCAAATGTCACAAACTTACATGTTTATTTAGACAATGTCCTCTCTTAAAACTGTAAGTACTGAAAAAACTCAAAGGCTTGATGTGAAAATTAAAAAATTGTACTAAAACTCAAAATGAGAAGAAATCACTTATAAAGTAAAATACCTATTATCTTTATTTGAAATTTTCTCTGTGTAATAAATATGTGTATGTGTGTTTCCAATACAGCAAATTCACAGTGCTCGAAACCTAAAGAGTCTTATTGTAATTTAGGGCTTAGCTGTAATGTTTACTAAAGTTTGTGACACTGATCCTATCACAATATCTCATGATGGAAACAAACTAATTTGAACTTCAATGGCATAAGCCTGAGTACAATAATGATTTGAACATGAACAGTGCTAATCAATTTCATCTCTAAGTTTTATACCTCCTTAAGATACAGATTCCTTATTTTGTATCAGTTCCATTTTAATTTGCATCTTAGATTTTCCTTTACTTCTTTAACCACTGAACAGTATTTTATGATTTTCTGAAATAAATTCTCAGATCTTTTAGTTCAACATTTTTATTAGACATAGAAATAACAGGAGAGGTAGTGGTGGTGGTAGGAGAAATATGTCGTTTTGCTTATAGTGATAGAGAATCACCTAAATATTTGAGCATTGTAGATGAAAGGTTTTGTAATATATCAGTAATTCCCTGCCACACTTATCATTCACATGTCTGGGTGTTTTGCTTACCACATCTCCACTTTTCTTAATATGCTTGAAAGCTGTGTGTGAATTGAATGACTAAGACTAACTCTAACAACTGTTTGGAAGCCTGTGGCAAAAATCAGTGGAGTGAATTGGGGGCTGTGGTGCATAATGGGATTAGGGAGTACCTGGTGAGGTGCAGTTGGTGCTCGGATTCGCCCAGCAGTTCTGTCAGTTTCAGGCACTCCTCTCTGGCCCGGGCTGCCTTCTGCTGCTCCTGTTCCAAGTGCTGCTTGCTTGCACTCAGTTCCATTCCCAATTTCTCTATCTCCTTAGGTAGAGAGAAGGGGGAAGAAGCATCCATATAAAATATATGAACTGCAATTCAAAAGTAGCTCATTTTTATTTTTGCCATGAATTTTAATGTGATGAAAAATTATTAGAAAATTTAGGCTAGCTTCCATTTCATGACAAAGGGAATTAGCACATCCAAAAATGCAGATTAGTGAGGTTTTTGGATTATAAAATGAAATCTAATTTTAAAAATGATTACATGAGGAGAGTAGTCAAAATGGATAATTATACTTTCATTCTGAGAGTTACTCTTTTTAAAAAGTAACATTTACTTTTTAAATACTACCTTAAAAATGTGACATTTTTGTTTGAGATTCAACCAGACACACAGTGATTTACATCAAATATGTGACTTATTATTCTGAAAGACAGATTTATGGTTTCATTTAGATGTTTTGAAACCCAAATTAAAAGTTAAAATAATTTATCTTTTAGAAAAACATGAGGAGTAAAAATTGGTATCATTATCACGTTCAATATTATTTGGAAAAAATAATTCAGGAAAAAATACAGCATTAGAACCTTTAAGCATTAAGGGTATATGAGATTTCTAAATTAAAATAATGTTAAAATTTGCATTAAAGAATGTCCTCTAAGACTAATAAATGTGAACATCTAAAATATACAGAATTGACGATAGCTTATTGTTTGGTTCAGGATAAAATTATCCTTATCTTACTGAAACTCAAATATTTCAAAGCAAAAATATCTTATATAGAACATAGTCCTAAATTTATATATTGAAGTAGAAACATTTATCATAGAAAACATAAAATTAAGCAAACAAAAAAGGATAAACATTTTTAAAATATTTAGGCTATTAAAACAAGAAAAACAAAAAAGGGAAGAAACATTTTCAAATTCAGCACAAAGCAAGAAGCAATTTTGACACACAAAACGCAATCTGTTTGAAAAACAAAATCATATCTCAGCAGAATGCTTTGAACGTAAACACATTTTCAAATGTCCTCATGTCATTACTCAATATTCTAAATCACCCCCAGCTATATTGATAAAGTCGTGCAAGATAAATAATTCATTTATACTTTTCTTAGATTTGTAACACCATATTCAATTTATCCCCATGAAAACTATATATTACCAACAATATGATAACTTATTACATGTTCTCAATATTTCTTTTAAGCCTATGTAATAATAAATATCTCACTTTCATTCAGAGTAGATTTTCTGTATCTTTCAGATTGGAATACTAAGTGAAACTGACTTATTTCTTTAAAATATTTTGTTAATAAAGTTACACCAATATATTTCCAATATAATTAAATATGACTAAAGATATGAAAAACGTAATAGAAAAGTCCATTTAAATTTTTCTAACATTTATAAAACTAACAAAAAAGAATTAGAATTGTACATTGACCTTATAACTCCAAAAATTCTCAATTTTTTGTACACAGTACTATATGCAGGAAACTATGCTAAATAATATGGGCTCTGAGAGTTTCCAGCTCTACATTCAGGAGTTAACAATTCATCTTTGTAAATGAGACACACTCGAGAACTCTATGAAAATACAAAGTATATAAAAATGCCACACGAGTGGAAGAGAAAATTCATTCCTCAGGAGCCAGATGAGAGATTTATTACCAGGGGCAAGAAAAGTGAGAAAGACGGTGAGGGCACAAAAACTCACGAAATGACAGATTAGATCACTTTATGAAAGATCTCGGATTGCAGATTAATAAAGTTTGCTGTCCTTAGAGACAAGGGGGAGACATTAACACTTTTAACAGGTATGCAATGTAAGAGAAGTTGAGGCTTAAAAAAGTGGATCGCTGTGTACAATCAATTTAAAGTGGCAAAGAATGACAGAAGGGAAACTGTGAAAATATGGGTGTAGTATCCTAGACACGAGGAGTGGAGGGATTTAAAACAGAAATACAAAGAGAACGTGATGCTTTTGTAGGAGTAAAAGGAGAAGAATCAGAAGACCAACGACGACTCCAGAATTGTGAATTGAGAGAATATGAAAGAATGACAGAGATACTAAGTAAATTCTAAACTTTAAATAAAAAGATGAAATTTTTATAAGCACTATGCAACAAGACATGGACCTGACCCTGTTACATCAGTTGTTTGTTTATTCTCATGTAATAAAAAGACAGAGGTTGCACTGAAAGATAGTTAAACATAAAGGTAAAGAACAGGAGTCCAAGAGTCAACACGAATCAGGGCTTCAGACACAGCTCGGACATGTTCCTGTGACCTTGGACAAGTCACTAGACTACTACATAATCAGTCTCAAAAGCAAGTGATGACTACAGCCAGCTGCTAAGACTAAATTAGTTGATGAGTACTTATTTAGCTCTTTCTATGTGCTAGGAACTCTAATAAAAGATAGATAACATCATTATTACTAATTTTTCCCCTGTATTTATCTTTCAAGAATAGCAAAATGACAAGAAGAAAAGATTACCTAAGTCTATGTGAACATTCCTAAAGAGTTCTTGATTTAACTCAACAAAATTTCCACCTTCCCAATAAAACAGCACTTTGGTGAAAACTGAATCAAACTTTATCTATTGTAATATAAAAATGTGAAAAGCATTTTTGTCCGGAAGATGGAAAATTACTGCCTGCTTCTGATTATCCGTGCCAGCAAAAGAGCTTATTGGTGCAGATAATCAAAATCAACAAATAATCTAACCAGCTGGCCCAGGGTGCCACACTTACTCCCTGAGTCAGGAAAATCTGCCATGGCACCAAGTCCAACAGTTAGAAGAGAAATCTGTTGCCAGAAATGTCATGCTCCCACTGGCAGGATAACCCTATGCCTCACCCAAGTAGGTCAGGGCTGCTTCCTTGGCTGTATACAGTGGCTCAGGGATGAACGACCAACAACAGGCAAAGGCCAATTGTATTATACATTGCTCTCAAAGTACACTATTAACCTGCAGGCCTACAGTGCCGGTTGACGTGGCCATCTTTTGGCTCAGTGGGCAAAGGCATGTCCAGATAGCTTTGCACCTTACCAAGAGTTACTCTTCAAGTCATGACTATAACTTCCAGGAGAAAGGAGTGCTAGAGAAGGAGACTCGACTCCTTACTATTCATTTATATCCCTCTCTACTATAGGAAGTTGTTTTCTTCTTCATGGACATTATGTAACTGTATTTTAATTCCCGTTTAAGTTTTCTTGTCAAAGTAATGCACCTAATTAAAGCCAAATAGTACTAACTGGCTCATAACAAGGAAGAGCACTGCCCGTGCTCCACCGCCCATTCATCTCCACACCTAACCCCCAATGGCATACACCATCAACTCTTCCGAAAA
Source organism: Galagoides demidoff (assembly GCA_963574575.1). Lineage (NCBI taxonomy): Eukaryota > Metazoa > Chordata > Mammalia > Primates > Galagidae > Galagoides > Galagoides demidoff. The sequence continues at coordinate 881 of CAUYQV010011054.1, read as the reverse complement.
TGACAAACTTAGACTGCTCTTTCCTGAGTTTGCGATATTAGACTTTATGTATGAACTTTCAGGGTTAGGAAAGGTAATGATTTAGATCTCCTATACCATCCACCCTACATATCCACCCATATAATAATTTTGGTTAAATCACTAGTCAGCAGTCCATTTTTTTAATAATGATTAAGGAAAATTTGTTCACAACTAAGACAAGCAATATCCTCTTCAAATTAATTTTCTTACATATTTTATTATTTCTGGAATTAATTGCCTGATTCTAATGGTTTATCTTTCTAGGTAACTGACATTTTCTCCCAAGTGTTCAAATAAATCTGTCAAACACCCGTCAATAATATTTTTTCAAATAACCAAACACATCAGATAAATTAAAAGTTCTTTAAATTTTTTTTTTTTTTGCCTCTACATATGTCCGTGGTGTCTTCTGTCTAGGCTGATGGATTTCGGTTCTGTGGCAAGCCTTTACCGTGCTCCTTTACAGTTCCCTGTTTTTTTGGGTTATTAAGTCATCCTGTTTCTCAATTTATTCCTATTTTTGGTTCAAGTATAATCTCTAGGTGGCCTTCATAAGAAAAGGTGCATGGAAAATTTTTTTAGTATTGCATGCCTGAAATGCATGTTATTCTATGTATACACTCAATAATTTTGCTGGGTATAAAACTCTATTTTGAAATTCATTTTCACTAAGAATTTTTAAGGGACTATTCTGTCTTCAAGATCCTAATTTTTTTTTTTTTTGGTGGTACAAAGAACACAGTATGAATATGTTACTAGAATTTTCCAAGTTAAATCACAAAGACAATTTACCAAGATCCTAATATTACAATTGAAAAGCCCTATGCCATTCTGATTCCTAATACTTGATCTATGAGTTT
>CAUYQV010011053.1:0-14966 GCA_963574575.1 Galagoides demidoff | reverse complement strand
CCATTTTTTGGTTGCAGCCATCATTGTTGTTTGGCGGGCCTGGGCTGGGGATTCGAACCCGCCACCTTGGGTGTATGTGGCTGGTGCCTTAGCCGCTTGAGCCACAGGCGCCGAGCCTACTCTCCCTATTTCTATCAGGCTGACTGGACTTAGCCTGGGCTAGGAACATTGATTTATTCCCTCAAATCTCTCTCCTTAGTTACATTCCAATTATTTTACATTGCAGGGCTGTGCATATCCTTTAGGTAAAGGGAAATTTCTTTCTTTCTTTTCTTCTTTCCTTCTTTCTTTCTCTCTGTCCCCCCCCCTCTGTCTTTCTTTCTTTTCTTTCTCTTCTTCTATTTTTCTGCTAGCTGAACTTACTGGTTCACATACTTGAATGTTCAGAAGACCTATGGCTGGATCAGGCCACAGTAGTCACCAGAAATTGATAATAGGTTTCATCTGTGAATCTCCCACTTTTTCTTTCTTTATCTTTTCTTTCTTCTCTCTTTTTTTCCAAGCCCTTATTCCTAGGTTCTACTTTATTTCTAGCTACAGATCTTGGAAGAATTGGTTTTAACCCCAACTTATGTTAGAAATGCGATTTCTTTCAAACTCTTTCTCCTCATACAAAATTGAATAGAATTCAAAAAACTTAAAATAACTCCTTTGCTCCTGACCTATGTAGACTGTTTTAAATTTCTTTTTATGATTACTAGACACAAAGTAAGAATGGTATATAATTATGATTCATTCAACAAATATTATAGTTCCATTTATTTCAACACATTTGAAATCTTCATATGTCCCAAGCTCTGGAGTAGGTTCTGGAGATACACAGATGTATAAGCAGAACCTCTGTCCTCAATTTGCTAGTAAGTATTATGTGCCAGAGATCCAACTGAGTTAGCAGGTGGTGGTGGTTGAGAGGTGTGGGTATATGGAAGAGAAGGTCCTCGCATGAAGATTTCGGGCAGCAGTTCTTCTTGACACAGTAAGGGAATGTCTCCATTTGGGAGCTTCTAAGACAATTGAGACCCAGTCCCTTGGAAGATTATAAATTGTTTCCCAACTTCCATTTTTGCTCGTGATTATGAAACTCTATTGTTTCAGACAGGGCCCTCTTTGGCTCATGGATTGTGTGGGGCTCATGCTATTGGGGTGGGGATGAGGTAATGTGGGAGATTCATACTAGATTTTGGATTGGTCTCTCAGTAGCCTGAAAGAGTTGACATGCCTCCAAAGAGAACACTGAGGTAATTTCATAGTGCCATTTTTTTTTTTAAGATACAGTCTCACTCTGTTGCCTTGGGTGTAGTGCGGTGGCATCATAGCTCACAGCAATCCCAAACTCCTGGGCTCAAGCAGTCTTCTTGCCTCAAAAATTAAACTGTTTCACGAAACCACAAATTCTAAAGTGATAGACTTCCAATGATTGAGTTTTTTTTTCTTTTGAGACAGAGTCTCGCCCAGTTCCCTGGGTAGTGATATGATATCATAGCTCACAGTAACTTCAAGCTCTTAGGCCCAGGTAATCCCTTTGACTCAGCCTCTTGAGTAGCTGGGACCACAGGCGCTCACCACAAGGCAAGGCTAATTTTTCTATTTTTTAAGAGAGGTGGGGTCTCACTAATACTATTTTTAACTAGGTTTAAAAAAAAGAAATCTCAGGCTCACACCTATTATCCTAGCTTTCTGGGAGGCTGAGGTGGGTAGAATGCTTGAGCTCCTAAGTTTGAGACTAGCCTGAGCAAAAGTGAGATTCCATCTCACTAAAAATAAATAAAGCAAACAAAAAAACAAACAAACAAAAACTATTCAGGCCTTGTGGTGGGCACCTGTAGTCCCAGCTACTTGGGAGGCTGAGGTCAAGGGATCGCCTGAGCCCAGGAGTTTGAGGTTGCTGTGAGCTTTGATGCCAAAACACTTTACCCAGGGCACAGAGTGAGACTTTGTCTCAAAAACAAACAAACAAACAACAAACAAACAAAAATCAACTCAGTCATTAGAAGTCTGTCACTTTGGAATTTGTGGTTTTATAGAACAATTAGTCTAATTTTTATTTTTGTTATTGTAAACAAAGGGGCTCATATACAAGGCAATATTGAAAATGTACAAAGGACTCATGTTATAATATATACAGTATATTGTTGCAACATTCTGCTGCTAACTTTTCACTCCAAGAGACTTGGGATAACTAGTGATGATTTTCAGGCTGTAAGTCACCTCTCTGTGTTGTGCAAAGAGACAAATTAACAATGACATAAACCTAATAGGTTGCTTATTTCCAAAAGTAGCAAAAGCTAGAAAACTATGGCAACCAATGTAGTCAGAGATATGTGAAAGGGAATTATACTCTTGGCAAAATGAACTGAAAAATAAAAAGGTGTGAAAAGTCCTGAAATGCTCACTAACAGTTTGAGGCAATTTAACTTTTCCTTTTTGATTCTGGCGGAGGCGTGTTTGTTGCTTCCACTACAACTCCTATTTTAGACTTGTAAGCTCAGTGGCAGAGACGGAGTCAAAAAGCCTACGGAATGTTTTGCAGTGAAGACAGTGGTAATGATGGCACATCTAGAACCTCCACAGGACTCCGGGTGCCACACTCTTTCCTTATTAAAGGTATCACTTAGGAGCTAGGCACTCCATTAGGCCATGAGAAAAAGGACTACATCAGTTCACTTACTGGCAAAAACTTAGCTACTAAAGCCAAGTTTGTGGATGGTGAAATTGCTGCTTTGCTCTTGATGTATTGATTTTAGTTATGTTATAAACCAAATGATGCTTAATCAACCAGAGCAACCTGCATCTATTTGTTCAACCGATGGTGCAAACTTTCTAATTCAAAATAGCCTGGAGTGCTGTGATGAGGTCCAGGGGGGATTAAGGTATTAGTTTTCACGGTTTTATGGAGGATTGACTTTAACTACAGGACTTCGTTTCTAGGCCCTGTTGAAGTACAGAGGAAGGAAAGGAATGGTTCCAGTCACTAAATGACAACATTTATTTAGCTCGTGAATCTACAGGTTAGGCAGACCATGGAGGGCTATTGTAGCTCATGCAAAAACTAGTTACTGTTGTTATAGATTAGAGCATATTCTCTAGAATTTAATGTAAATGGAATCATACGGCAAGTACTCCTTTTTGTCTGGCTCCTTCCGCTTAGCACAATTATTTTCAAAAAATCAAATGGCATAAGATGTGGGGTTTCTTTCTGGACTCCCCATTCTGTTCCATTGGTCTATTTGCTCACCTTGATACAGGCATCATGTGGTTTTGAGTATTATAGCTTTATGATATTTCTTGAAATCAGGTAAGTTTAGCCCTCCACTTTTGCTCATCTTTTTTGTGATTTTTTTGGCTATTCTAGATTCTTTGCATTTCAATATGAATTTTATAATAAGTTTGCCAATATCTACAAAGAAGTCTGTAGGAATTTTGATTACGATTACAGTAAATCTGTAGATCAATTTAGTGAGTATTGACATCTTAACAATTTTGAATTCTGTCTTGTTGCTAAGATTACCTACATTAACTGTACAGTCCAGTGGGTAGAAGTTATGATGCATTTCATATATAAGGATGTCCATAAAGTTCACGTGCAATTTAAAATAGTGTGCAATTTAAAACTGTACACAAACTTTATGGACATCCTATATATATGTGTGTGGGGTAGAGAGCCCTTTTCTTGACCTTTGAACAGCTTCATTCTTAAAAATTTTAAGCACAAGTTGAAATATGTATTTTTTTTTTTTTTTTTTTGAGACAGAGCCTCAAGCTATCCCCCTGGGTAGAGTGCTATGGCATCACAGCTCACAGCAACCTCCAACTCCTGGGATCAAGCGAGTCTCCTGCCTCAGCCTCCCAAGTAGCTGGGACCACAGGCGCCTGCCGCAGTGCCCGGCCATTTTTTTGGGTTGCAGCCGTCATGGTTGTTTGGTGGGCCCGGGCTGGATTCGAACCTGCCACCTTATGTGTATATGGCTGGTGCCTTAGCCACTTGAGCCACAGGCGCCAAGCCGAAATATGTATTCTTGATCTTGATCCAAGAGATTCTAATTCAGGAGGTGGAGCAGGGCAGAAATAATTTTAATCAAGCATTTCTGGTACCTTGGAGGAAGGTGGTCCAGAAAGTGCTGAAACAATACCTGATGCAAAGTTTGTCAGACTAATTTTGGGGGGGGAAGTTATCAAAATATCCGTGATGAGTATTCTGCCTGGTCCCTGTGCTGCTCTTCAGAGGAGTTGTTCAGCCTCCTCGGCAACGATGAGATCTGGCACCACCAAGGTGAGGGCGTTACTCCTCATTCTCTCCAGGACTTTCTGGGACTCATTTGTTGCGTCCTTGCACACTGAAGCTGTGTTCTTTGCACATGTTGAGCTGCAGAGTACTTGAGTATGAGATTATTTCGCTCGTCACTGCCAGCACGGGGGACACATGGGATTGAATGAAACCTGAATTCACCATTTTGGGGAAAGTGCTGAGCTTTACCGACAGATTCAATGGGAGCAATATTTAATTCTTCTTACAAGTATCTCTCTCTCTGAAACAGCAGGATCTTTAATTGGTCAGGGTTCTTATTTACAAATAAGCGTTCATTCTATTCAGTCAAAGCATAAAAGGGATTTGTTAAAGAAAATAAAGATGTTTACAGAAATTCCAGTAGGTCAGGAAGATCTGAATCAGGAACAACACTCCAACATATCTGAGTCTGTTCCAGGGATGACCCTTCCACCTTGCTGCAGGACCAGGAACGGCAAACTCGCTTGCTGGTGCTAGGCTGGATGCTAGCAGCACTGCATCTTTGGCACTAGGAGACAGGATACTTCCTCTGCCACGTCCTAAAAGAGAGATCTGTGTGCCACCTGCTTCCTCATTATGCTTTCTTCTCTTTCAAAGCCTAAGTTCCATCTAAGTGCAGCTGATTTCAGAATCTCAGTTACATGCCTGTCCAGCATATGTTGAAGCTGGCTCAAACCAGCTTCACGAGTTTATTTATTGATCCATAATAGATGTACCTATTTTAGAGATGCACATGATAATTTGATACATTTATGTAATCAAATCAGGGTAATTGGAATCACCTTACATCTTTATATTTTCTTTATGCTGGAGACATTCAGATTGTCCCTTTTAGCTATTTTGAAATAGTAGGTAGATTGACATTAATTATAGCCACCCTACTGATCTATCCAATACCACTCTTTTTGTTCCATGTAACTGTACATTGTTCCCATTAATCATCCTCTCTTCATTCTTCCTGCTACACTTCCTGGCCTCTGGTAGCATCCATTCTACTTTCTGTCTTCAGGTGATGTACATTTTTAGCTCTCAAAAATATGTGAGAATATGCGATATTTGTCTTTCCATGTTTGACTTATTTTACTTAACATCTATGCTGCTGCAAATGACAGCATTTCTTTTTTTTCTTATATCTGAATAATATTCTACTGTGTATATGCACCACATTGTCTTTATTTATTCATCCACTGATGGACTCTTAGGTTGGTTCTGTATTTTGGCTATTGTGAATAAGTGTAAACATGGGAGCACAGTTATTTCTTCAATATGTTGGTTTCCTTTCCTTTGGATGTATACATGTTATCTAGTAGTGAGTAGTGGAATTGCTGGGTCATATGGTCACTCTATCTTTAGTTTTTTAAGTAATCTCCACACAGTTTTCCATAGTGGTCATACTAATTTGCATTCCCAAAAACAGCATATGAAGGTTCCCCCTTTTCTGCATTCCTGCCAGCATTTATTATAGCTTTTTGTTTTTTATATTTTTTAAAGTGAAATCAAGATGTATTTGGAAATATAGAAAAATCTACTGCACAGACGGAATAGAGGGTGGTTCGCCCTGCTGAGAACTGCCCTCATGTTTCTTTGGGTCTCTCTACTGAAGTGATTGCTTAATTATAGGCTAAACAAGGGGAGGAATATTCATATTATTTCTTGGCAGGGTAACCCGTCTTTCAGATAAAAGCCATCTTTTATCTAAAGATGATGTGACATCTCATTTTGCTTTGGTTTTGATTTGCCTTTCCCTGATGATTAGTGATGTTAAGCATTTCTTCCTTTGTATATCTTCTATTGGGAAATATCTATTCAGATATTTTGGCCTTTTTAAAAATATGATTTGTTTGAGGTTTTCGTATGTTCTGGTCATTCATCACTTCTCAGATGGATAGTTTGCAGGTATTTTTGTCTCTTTCTGTGGTTGTCTCTTCATTTTCTTGACTGTTTTCTTTGCTGGGCAGAAATATTTTAGCTTGATGAAATCCCATTTGTCCATTTTTGTTTTCATTGCCTGTGCTTTTGAGGTCTGACACAATTTTTTTTTTTTTGCCCAGACCAACATCCTGGGGGCATTTCCCCAACCCTTTCTTTTAGTAGTTTCATAGCTTCAAGTCTTAGATTTAAGTCTGTAATCCATTTTATTTGATTTTATGTATTGTGAGAGATAAGAGTTTAGTTCTTTGCCATTATAGGTTTCCAGTTTTCCCAGCACCATTTATTGAAGGGACTGATCTCTCCCCAGTGTATGATTCTTGGTACCTTTGTCAAAAATGAGTCCACTATGAAGATGAGGATTTATTGTTAGATCCTCTGTCCTGTTGATTTTTGTGTCTGTTTTTATGCCAGTATAATGCTGATTTATAGCTTTGTAATATGTTTTGACGTCGGGTGGTGTGATGTTCTTTTTTCTCAGGATAGCTTTGGCTATTTGAAGTCTTTTATAGTTCCATTTACATTTTAGGATTTTTTTTATTTGTGTAAAAAATATGATTGGTATTATGATAGGTATTGCATTGAATCTGTAAATTGCTTTGGATATATAGTCTTTACTAAGTCTTCCAATCCATGAGCATACAATATTTTTCCTGTTTTTTGTTTCCTTTTCAATTTTTTTATCAGTGTTTTTATAGTTTTCCCTGTACAGATCTTTTATATCTTTGGTTAAATTGAATCTTGGGTATTTTATATTCTTTGTAGCTATATTAAATGAAATTACTTTCTTGATTTCTTTTCAGATAGCTCAGAAATGGCATTTAGAAATATTATTGATTTTTGTATGTTGATTTTGTATCCTACAACTTTATTGAATTTGTTTACCAGTTCTAACATAACAGTTTTGGGGTAGAGTCTTTAGGGTTTTCTAAATATACTATCATGCCATATGTATAAGAGGCCAATTCGACTTCTTCCTTTCCAATTTGCATGCATTTTATTTCTTTCTCTTACCTAATTGCTCTGGCCAGGACCTCCAGTATTATGTTGAATAAAAGTGGTAAAGGTGGGCCTTCTTGTCTTATTCCAGATTTTAGAGGACTTCCAGTTTTTTTCTTATTCAGTATAATGTTGGCTATGGGTTTGTCATATATGACCATTATTATTTTGAGGCATGTTCCTTCTATACCACTTTGTTGAGGGTTTTTACCATAAAAGGATGTTGAATTTTATTGAATGAGTTTTTTCACCATCTATTGAAATGATCATACGGTTTTTTGTTCCTGGGCCTGTTGATAGGATGTATCACATTTATTAATTTGCATATGTTGACCATCACTTGATTCTCTGTGATAAATCCCACTTGATCATGGTGAGTGATGTTTTTAATGTATTTTTGAATTTGGTTTGGTGTATTTTCTTTAGGATTTTTGCATCTTTGTTCAGTGATTTTAGCCTCTACTTTTCTTTTTTTGCTGTGGTTTTGTTTGGTTTTGAGATCAGGGTAATTCTGGTCTGATAGAATGAGTTTGGAAGTATTCCTTCCTGTTCAATCTTTTTTTTCCTGGAGAGTTTGAATAGAATTGGTACTAGTTCTTCTTTAAATATTTGACAGAATTTAGCAGTGAAGCCATTAGGTCCTGGGCTTTTCTTTGATGGGAGACTTTATTATAGCTTTGATCTTGTTACTTGTTATTGTTTTATTGAGGTTTTCCGTTTCTTCATGGTTCAGTCTTAGTATGTTGTATGTCTAGGAATTTATCCATCTCTTCGTGGCTTTCCAATTTGTTGGTATATAGTTGTTTGTCATAGTCTCTAGTGATTCTTTTTATCTCTAGTTTCAGTTGTTATGGTTTTCTTTTTCATTTATTCATTTGTATCTTCTTTCTTAGGCTAGCGAAACACTATTTTATTTATCTTTTCACAAAACAAAATTTTCATTCCATTGGCCTTCTGGGTTTTTTTTTTTTGTCCCAATTTCATGTATTTCTGCTCTGATTTTTTATTGTTTCTTTCCTTCTGCTAATTTCGAATTTGTTTTTTTCTTGCTCTTTTAGTTCCTTGAGGTGCTTTGTTAGGTTGTTTAATTGAAGGCTTTGTTTTTTTGATGTTGGCATTTATTGCTATAAACTTTCTTCTTGGTACTGCTTTTCTTATATCCCATAGATTTTGGTATCTTGTATTTCTGTTTTCGTTGGTTTTGAGAAATTTTAACATTTTCTTCTTAATTTCTTTTTTGACCCATTGGTTATCCAGGAGCATGTGGTTTAATTTCTATGCTGTTTTTGTTGTTTTTGAGATTCCTCTTGTTATTGATTTCTAGTTTTATTCCACTGTGGTCAGAAAAGATAGCAATAGGGCCCTTAAGAATTATACTAAATCTGCTCTGCCTGTGCTGTATAAAGGAAACAACAAAGCTTGACGACAAGATATCTGTTTACTGCATAGTTTATTGAATATTTTAAGCCCACTATTGGGATCTACTGCTCAGAAAAGAATATTCTTTTCAAAATATTATTGCTCATTGACAATCCACATGGTTACCCTTGTATATGCAAGAAAATGAATGTTTTCATGCCTGCTAACATAATTTTCAGCTCATTTATCATGGAGTAATTTTGACTTTCAAGTCTTATTATTTAAGTAATACATTTCATAAAGTTATAGCTGCCATGAATCGTGATTACAAGATGGATCTGAGCAAAGTAAATGGAACATCTTCTGGAAAAGATTTACCATTCCAGATACCATTAGAAATGTTTGTGGTTTATGATAGGAGGTCAAAATATCAACATTAGCTGGGGATTAAAAGAAGTTCATTCTAACTCTCATGGATGATTTTGAGGGGTTCAAGACTTCAGTAAGGAGGTAACTATAGATGGGATAGAAATGGCAAGAGAAGTAGAATTAAAAGTGAAGCCTGAAGATATGACTGAAGTGCTACACTCTCATGATAAAACTTTTATGGATAATGGCTTGCCTTTTATGGATGATCAGAGAAAGTGGTTTCCTGAAATGGAATTTACCAGTGAAGGTTCTAAGGTTCTATAAACATTGTTGAGGTGACAACAAAAGGTTTAGAATAGTACATAAACTTAGTTGATAAGGCAGTGGTGCAGTTTGAGAGGATTGGCTCCAATTTTGAAAGAAGTTCTAGTCTGAGTAAAATACTTTCAAACAGGATTATATGTTACAGAGAAATCATTCATGGATGGAATAGTCTGTCAATGCAACAAATTTTATTGTTGTCTGTCTTTCTCTCTTTTTTTGAGACAGAGTCTTGCTCTGTCACCCCAGGTAGAGTGCAGTGATGTTATCATAGCTCACTGCAACTTCAAATTCCTGGGCTCAAGTGATCCTCCTGCCTCAGCCTCCCAAGTCACTGGGGCTATAGGTCCATGCCACTATGCCCCGCTCATTGCTCTATTTTTAGTAGATATTGGGTCTCACTCTTGCTCAGGCTGATCTTAAACACTTGAGCTCAAGCAATCCTCCTGCCTCAGCCCTCCACATTGCTGGGAAAGGGAGAGAGCCTCCATATCTGGCCCACTGGTGTCTCATTCTAAGAATTGGCCACAGCTACCTCAAACCTTCAGCAACCACTACCCTGATAAGTTAGCTGTCATCAATATTGGGACGAGATCCTCCACCAGGAAAATAAATTGTGACTCCCTGAAGTCTCAGATGCTTTTTAGAATTTTTTTTGGTGATAGAGTATTTATTAAAGTGTGTACATTATATTTTTTATACATAATGCCATTGCCCATTTAGCAGACTACAGTACAGTGTAAACATTACTTTTATTTTCACTGAGACTTGCTTTGAATTTTTGTGACTTGTTTTATTTTGATATTAGTTTTATTATTGTGGTCTGAAACCAAAGCTGCTATGTCTCTGAGGTATGTTTTTAGTTATACCATGGAAATTGGCACAGGAAATTTCCAAATCAAGGACATTCCTCCACTCTCCAAAAGGTGATTGTGAAACATTTACCAGCATATCACTGCAAAGGATCCTGTATAGTTCAGTCTCATATTTTCTTTAGGAAGTAAGGGGACCAATAGTGTGTAAAATCTTCTACACACAGGAATTTTGTTTAAAATATGCTGTGCAGCCACCAACATAGAGCAGCCACTGGTTGCAAGGTTTCCTCCACCTGACTCCTTTGTCAAAGTATTTTTTGCTACCTGATAATGCAGACTGAGATAGAATTGCAAACATGCTTCACGTTATATCCAGGATTTACAGCCTTGTCTCCCCTCCATTGGGCATCCTTCCAAGCAGCTCCGTTTTCCTTGAAATAATTCAGACTGTTTATTAAAGAACAAAAGTGAACCATGTGGCTTTTTGAAATGTCATCGTGAAGCACTGGGCCATGACCAAGTATAGCAGTCTTCTACAACTGGGTCTCCAGGAATTATTCCTGGAGGGGAAGTAGAAAGAATAGACCACAAAGATAAAATGATGGGATGGTGGTGGAAATGGCCACACAGTGAGTATGAGAGATGTAACAAGAGATACTCTCTCTCTTTAAAAAAATAAACAGGAGGGACTTAATTGGTGAGCAATCTTACAGGTGTCAGAATTTCTCCATTGAGCAGCATTTCCTTCTTCTTATCTTTTCTAGGCAGTAGGCGGATTCCAGGGGTGTCATGGAATGCACTACAAACAGTTCCAGCCTTGCCCAGGACAGAGAGCTCATCTTGACGGGCTCTGCAGTTAAGATCTCAAACACAAAAGGACTGTCAACCCTCTGGTGGGCACAGAGAAGAGTGGCCAGGCTGGGATCATGCCCAACACTGGGGAGTAGAGAGATCTCTGAAGCACAGGAGTACAGAAACTGCTGTAGATTCCAAGCAGTATTTTGAAAGGGACTTTTTGTGAAGGACCATGAAGTCCCCTTTTAGCCACAAAGGACCCTTCTTCAGTGACAGCAGTGACAGGTGCAGAGTCGGACAGACCTCCCAACTCAGTTGGTGTTGGAAGGTGTCCCAGGGCACCAGAGAGGAGCTCCTTGCAGGCAACGGTCACTTCATCCTACTGCTCATTAAAATAAAATAAAAATGTCATTGATTGTAAAAGTAATAAATATGTTTGTAGAAAGTTTAAAAAATATTGAGACATATAATGGAAAAAATGTTTTAACATTTGCGTTATCTTATTGCCATTCACTGTAATATTATTGACTTTTCCTTTTAGTCTTTTTTTCTATTTATAATTTATGTGTTTTTAAGATAATATTATATATTCTGTAGGCTATATTTTTCTTAACCTCATAAAAGTTTCTTCATACTCTTATATTTTTGACCTAATCCATTGTAAGACTGGTATAAACATTAATCTTTATGTATGTTTTGATTATTTCCTTAAGTTGGATTTCTAGGATAGAAATAAAATGAGTAAATATTTTAAAGTCCGTCGATATGGCTTTCTAAATTGACTTTCTGAGTTATCATGTAGTTTAATGTGTTTGGTACAGTTTAATATTGTGGTTAAGCATGAACTTTGAATCCAGAAACAAGAGGATTTGAGTTTTAAACCTGCTGCTTCCTTGCTGTCTTGCCTTGGGCCTCTGACCCTCATTTCCTTATCTGTAAGGCAGGGTTAGCAATGCCTTTCAGGGCTGTTGTATTGAGTAAATGGAAGAACGCAGGTGAATCCCAGGAGCTGGCCCATAGCACCTGTTCTGGGCACTTCATGTACCATCACACTAGTGGTGACCTCATCTCTGATGTCAATATTATGTGACTAGTTCTACACAGGCCTGGCCCACTTGGTACAGATGCGACCCGACAGCTCCCTAACATTCTCATTTGCTTTCTGGGGCTTTTCTGACACCTGTAGTGGGCACCCCTGTGGGTGCAACTCAGATATTTGATATCCTGTTCTGCAGCCCCCAGTGTGAGAAGGCAGCCAGTGGATCAACCCTGCCCCTTTCTTCCCTGGCCAGATAGTTCTGAGAAGCATCTCATAGGTTGTGTTTTTCTCTGCTTCATGGAGCCATTCCTCCCATTCCTGTTCCCTCAGGTCCCGTTCCTAAACAGGTCACCAGCATGTGACTTTGTCTCAGGCTTTACCTTTGAGGGAACCCAGGCTGAAATAAGAAGCATCAATAAGTGTTAGCTTTTATGAGCATTACTGCTGATACTTAAAATTTTCCTTATTGAGCACATTTCTGCAGGAAATTCAGTCGCTAGGGCTTCCTAGCAACCCTCATTCCGCTCCCTGCAGGTGCACAGCTTTTGCTCTTTCTGCCTTGTCCTTGACCTCATCAAAGAAGGATGTTTCCCTTTCTCTTGGAAAAAAAGAACAAATTATGGCTCTCAAATAAATGTTACTAAAATCTGTGCCCTTTCTCAGAAGATATATTGTGCATATAGTAAAAAGGGAAGAGAAAAAATAATTTCCAGAGGCAAAGAAAAGAACTGATTTACACTCCTTCTTTGATAGCATAGTTCAAGAGACTGGGCTTTTGTTCTTGTTTTCACATAAATAATCTCCGATCCACCCTCCCTCTTCATACCCATCATCCTCCTGGGCCTTTACTCCAACTTCATAATTTCCTAAGTGACAGACCAGAGGAGCGTTATAACTACCCTTTAACTCTATACTTCCGGCAGAGTTGCTTTTCTAAACTGAAAATATGATTATTTCATTCTATGGCTTAGGAACTGTCAATGGGTCCTACTGTCTGGAGAATACTCTCTACATCAGTGGTTCTCAACCTTCCTAATGCTGTGATGTATTTTCATTGTTACAAAGGGGTCGTGACCCACATGTTGAGAACTGCTGCTCTACATGGACCCAGAGTCCTTTATAATCCAGACCCGGGCTATTTCTCAGAGAGTATCTTTCTCCACCTGTGCTCCCCGCACTGTACCTAAGCTGGTGGTTTCAGCTTCGGCCTCACCTGCCAACTTGTTGGAAATGTGAATTTGTGGGCTCACTTCAGATCTGTGCAATCAGAATCTCTGGGGATGAAGCCCAGAAATCTGTGCTTTAATAAACTCTCCAAGTGACTCTGATGAAGGCTAAAATGTGAGAGCCAGTTACCCGAGCAGAGCAGGTGCAGCTTATGCAGCCTGGAGTGCCCTTAACCCCTGAATGCTTCTAGAATTTCCTCCTTATCCTTCAAGAGCCAATTCAGTCATCACCTTTCCCATGAAGTCTTCTCTGCCTTTATCTGACAGCATTTACCGTTCTTTGCTCTGCTTGGTGTCTGTGTAGTAGGACAATTTCATGGTGAAATGTAAATACACTGTTCCTCAATCATTGCAATTTACTTATCTATCTCCCTAATGGACTGTGAGAAGGTTGGTGGTACAGAGATTCTTCAAAAGCTTGTTTTAACTTTTTCTTCTCTGTCTCTTCATGCATGCCTGCCACAGCTTCCATAAAGGAGACTGCAGCATAGAATAGGAAACCACTGTTCGAAGTTCATTGGCCATTTCCACAAACTGGGATCTCTTTTTGGCTGTCTCTTTTTGTCTTTCACTGCAAAGTGGAACAGCTGACTTTGCCCCAGAGATCAAAGGAATATATCTCTCCTCTCCAAAAGGGGAGGCTGTTGTCAGAAAACAGTCAGTACCTGACACTACCAACAAGAACTTCTGTTTCTTCTATAACATTAACTGTCCTTTAAAAAAAATTATATTTTTAAAAGACAGTATCTTTCTTTGTCACCCAGGCTGGAGTGCAGTGGCACGATGAAAGTTCACCGTAGTCCTGAATTCCCAGGCACAAGTAATCCTTCCACCTCAGCCTCTCTAGGGGCTGGGACTGCTGGGGTGCACAAACATGGCTGGCTAGTTTTTTAACATTTTTTGGTAGAAAGGATATCTTTCTATGTCTCCCAGGCTGGTCTCAAACTCCTCAAGTGATCCTCCTGTCTTAGCCTCTGGAGGAGCTAGGACTATAGGCATGAGCCCACTATGCCTGCCTCTGAGTTTCTTTTTAAATGGATCAACTGAAGGTGTAATTGACTGTGTTTTCTCTTTAGTCTTTTTACAAAGGCATTTACTTACTTACCTTGGCCACTTAAAGAAACCTTGCAGTTGCCTGTGCAGGAGCAATCATCTGTATATAATCTAGGGACACACCTGTGACTCGCTTCTGACTGTGCACCTAAAAGTCAATCTGGGGCTAGAGAGGACTCTTCTGTGAACTCAGAAACAGGGAGATTCAAGGAGACTCAGGACAGTTGGGAGAAAGAGGACTGTGCTTTTATATTCCTCTAATAACATCTCCATGTCTCCAGGGTTGGCAGAGACAACCTGGGGGGAGCTTTGCTGTGTTTATCTGGAAAGGGGGCAATTGTGAAGTCTTCCCAATCGGCTACTGGGCCATGCCCCATTGTATTTCCTTTATCTAGATATCCCCAGTGTCTAGGATAGTATCCAATATGCAGTAAATTCTAAATAAATTGTGGCTGGACATTTACTATTGTAAGTTCCAGATTTTGTGGGCCCTACACTCCAACAAAATCATTTGCCTTTTCCCTAAAGTTTGAATTAGGCTGGCTCGGCGCCTGTGGCTCAATCGGCTAAGGAGCCAGCCACGTACACCTAAGGTGGCGGGTTCGAATCCTCAGCCCGGCCCGCCAAACAACAATGATGGCTGCAACCAAAAAATGGCCAGGCGTTGTGGCGGGCACCTGTGGTCCCAGCTACTTGGGAGGCGGAGGCAGGAGACTCGCTTGAGCCCAGGAGTTGGAGGTTGCTATGAGCTATGATGCATGGCACTCTACCCAGGG
>CAUYQV010011049.1:0-13046 GCA_963574575.1 Galagoides demidoff | reverse complement strand
CTCCTGCCTCCGGCTCCCAAGTAGCTGGGACCACAGGCGCCCGCCACAACGCCCGGCCATTTTTTGGTTGCAGCCATCATTGTTGTTTGGCGGGCCCGGGCTGGGGATTTGAACCCGCCACCTTAGGTGTACGTGGCTGGCACCTTAGCCGATTGAGCCACAGGCGCTGAGCCATAGTAAATTTTTCATTCATTTCTTGAATTATTTTTCTGGTTTCTTTGTGTTAGTTTTTCATTTTCTCTTGTATTTCATTGATCCTTTTTACAATCCATGTTTGGAATTCTTCATCTGTCATTGTAGCACTTCGTTATTGGTTGGGATCCTTTGCTAGGGAGCTGATGAATTTCTTTGGATATGTCCTTTCACTCTGATTTTTCATGCTCTCAGAGTTCTTGCACCAATTTCTTCTTATCTGGACCAGCTGTTGCTTCTTGTTTTTGGATTGTCTTTTGTTTATGTGGGGCTTTTTTTACTCCCTCACTCTTTTTTTTTTTTTTTTTTTTGAGACGGAGCCTCAAGCTATCCCCCTGGGTAGAGTGCCATGGCATTACAGCTCATAGCAACCTCCAACTCCTGGGCTCAAGCGAGGCTCCTGACTCCGCCTCCCAAGCAGCTGGGACCACAGGCGCCCGCCACAATGCCCAGCCATTTTTTGGTTGCAGCCATCATTGTTGTTTGGTGGGCCCGGGCTAGGGATTCGAACCTGCCACCTTAGGTGTACGTGGCTGGCGCCTTAGCCGATTGAGCCACAGGCCTCGAGCCTACTCCCTCACTCTTAAGGGTGTGTCTATAGCACATATTCGGTAAGGACCTTTGGCTTTGTTTGTGTACCTTGGATGAGGGTCTAGGTTCTGAAAGGATACCTTGGTTATAGATATCCTTAGCCTAGTGGTTTTCTCAGTTGCTAGTTATTTCTAGGCTGTAATAGTGGTATACTCTGTTTGAAGGTAGATTCCCTATCTCTTGTTGATGGGGGAAGTTAGAGGTCTTTGAAATCCTTTCCTCAGGTTTATGCTTTTCTTAAAAGATTGAATTATATTGGGGTACCCAGTTTAATCTTTGATACAGCAGGTGGTGCTTGTGGGTAAGAATCAGCTCCACTCTGTATGATTGAGATAGTAAATGCTATAATGGGCGGTACATGGTGCCTTCCCTGCCAGTAGATGGTGCTTGCAGGAAAGAGGCAGTTGCAGTAGCATTTTTCTGGACCTATAACTGGCTCTAGTCAATTAAGAGAAGCATTTGAATACCCCAGGTGGTGTGTGTGGCCAAGTGGAGTTCCAAGGTCATTTTTATTCTCCACCACAGCGGAGGTAAGTGGAATAGTAAGGCTGGGCAGGTCTGGATCAGGTAAGCCTGCCTTCAGGCCCCACAAAGGACGGCATAAGAACTATCTCAGCAGGGGCTAAGGGTCAGCTCCCAGGCTGTTGGGAAAAGCCACCAGGGAAGGGCTGAAGTGGCCCCATAAGGACAGATGGTCTGCTTGTAGGGGAAGGGCCATCTGGTATCCACATACTGGCTGCTAGGAGTGGGCTTTGTTCCTCTCCTTCCTCCCCTGTCCTGAGGTCTCGCTCTGGTATCTGGCATAAACAAATGACCAAACTAGCTTAGCTCACCAGCAATGACACTGTGGGCTAGGAGCTACTGTGCCCAAGATTCTGTCCTGAACCAGAAGTGTGGCTCTCTTGTGGGGAGAACAGTTGTTCCATGAGTGGGCTATGGCTCTACTCACACTACACTCCCCTCTCAATTCTGCCCATGTGGGCTCCCTTGCCTCCTGAGAGTTAAGCCCCAAGAACCTGGGTGTGATAGGTGCTCTGTCAGAGGTGGGCAGTTGTTCCCAAGTGCCCTGGCTTAATTAGACCCCAGGGAGCCTTTGCTGGTCTTGAACTGAATCATCCACAGTTTTAGCAGCAGCAGGTGGGGGAGGGGCCCCCTAATGATGGGGAGCTGGTGCTCTTGTCCCCTGGCCTGCCCTGAATGCCCAAGCTCTGGAAGACACACCATTTCCCAGGACCCACAGGTCCTCAAAGGCTGCTGTAGTCTGGGTTCTGGGGAGTGTTAGCTGTAGGGCCAGGGGTGTGAAGTCCCAGGGGCTGAGATGCCCAGGTCAGGACAGCTGCAGAAACACAGCCTGTCTGTGAGGGAGGGAAATGGGCTCCATCCTCATGTAGAACCTGAACATGGTATTTTTGGTGTTGTAGCCCCCTGCAAGCCTAGAACTGGCCATCCTACAGCACACCCACACCAAACGCTTATGCTTGGGAGCAAAGGCAGCGATGTCCACAGCACTGGGTGGTTGGAGGAGGGGAGGTCCCCGTCTCCATTCCCCTCTCTGGGCCCCAGGGCTGCTTTTGTCCTGGAATGGGGACACTCATCTACCCTACATACTCCCTTCTCTGCACTTGTGTCTCTCCTGGAAGGGGTGCAGGCAATTTTGGCCAGTGAGCTTGGGACTCTCCGGGGCAGGAGAGCATGCATCTGTCTTGTTGTCCTGGCACTTCCCAGTCCTCTTGGGGCAGCCCACCTACAGGTCAGAACTCTGTGAACACTGCTGCTCTCCTTCCCCCTTCCCCCTCCTTTGTGATTGTGACAGTCCAAGTGGGTGCTGGGGAATGTTTGTGTGGAATCCAGTGACAGGGAGACTGATGCCTTCCCTGGCAGGATAGAGGCCCTGAGCATATGCATGAGCAAGATGGCACCCACATCTCAACTTGGACCTAATGGAGGGGGAAGAAACCCTCTGTGGGACCCACGGCCTGGGACCCTGCTCCCAAGAACCTCTCAGTTTGCTGAGAGAAGCAGCACCTGGATTTGTCAGGGCAGGAGGTTCGCTCACAAATTGGGAGCTGGCAGGCTGCCACAGGTATGAGGAACAGGAAACACTCCTGCTGTGTTAGTCTGTTTGCTGTTGCTATAAAAGAATCCCTGAAGCTGGGTAATTTATAAAGAGAAGAGGCTTATTTGGCTCATGGTTCTGCAGGCTGAACAAGAAGCATCATAGCAGCATCTGTTTCTAGTGGGGCTTCAGTGAGCTTCCAATCCTGGTGGAACGTGCTGGGGAGCATGTGAAGGAAGGAGCAAGAGGGTGGGGGGCAGGCTGTTTTTAAACGACCAGCTCTTTTGTGAACTAATAAAGTGAGAGCTCAGACGTTGCTGTGGGAGGGCACCATGCTATTCATGATCTACCCTGTGTCAACTTGGGTGAGCCACAGGGTGCCGAGATTAAACACTGTTTCTGCGTGTGTCTGGCATTTGAATTGGTGGACTCAGCAAGGTAGGGTGCCGTCCCCATTGTGGTTGGCCATCATTCAACCTGTTGAAGACATGAACAGAATAAAAGGTGGAGAGGAAGAATTTGCCCATTTTGGGCCTGCCTCACTGCTTGAGCTGGGACATGCCCTCCCAGCGTCTTCTGCCCTCGGATGGGATTTCCAGCACCAGCTCCTCTGGCTCCCCTGCGTCTCCAGCTTGCAGATAGCAGATCATGGATGGGGCTTCTCGGCCTTCATAACTGTGTGAGCCGGTTCATAATCTCTCTCTCTCTTATCTATCTATCTCTACCTGTTGGTTCTGTTTCTTTCTTTCTTTCTTTTTTTTTTTTTGAGACAGAGCCTCAAGCTGTCCCCCTGAGTAGAGTGCCATGGCATCACAGCTCACAGCAACCTCCAACTCCTGGGCTCAAGTAAGTCTCCTGCCTCAGCCTCCCAAGTAGCTGGGACCACAGGCACCCGCCACAATGCCCAGTTATTTTTTGGTGGCAGCCATCATTGTTGTTTTGGTGGGCCCGGGCTGGATTGGAACCCGCCACCTTAGGTGTATGTAGCTGGTGCCTTAGCTGAGCCTGTTGGTTCTGTTTCTGGAGAACCCTGACTAATACAGCGGGGGAAATAATGATTAACCAGACACTGACCCTACCTGCAATGGAAGGTAAGGCATGAGGGCACAAAACTCTGATAAAAGGTTTATGCTGACAATAAGATGACCTGTAGTAAAGAGAGTCCTTCCATCCCAGACCTTCCAGAAACACAGGGAGACCTCTTGCTGGTGACCTTCCAGACTCTGTGCCTTTCTCTATTCTGCCCTTGTGGTAGTGAAAGTGAACTTCCTTTTCTAGGTCATAACACTGCCAGGTGTGCCCTCTTTCTAGCATAGAAAGGGAGAACATGTCTTTCATTGATTCAGAAGATCTTCAGAAAGCTGAACGTTTATGAAATAGTTGTCCACAGCAACAGGACCTGAATTTGAATTAGGTTAAGGTTCTGGTATATCTTCATCCTCCTGAGATGACTCACATGTCAAGGACTCTCTCTCCACCAAAATAACATTAGCACTGAAGGGATAGGAAGCAAAATGTGTCTTTTAAAGGTCAGAATGGACACGAGAGTGCCCCTGCAGGAGGGAACGACAAGACTCCTCGGTGAGAGTATGTTGGCTGCCTGGAGTAGGCAGTGCGGGATGGTTGGCTGTATGTACCTTGTGTCTTAGCATCTGCTAAAGTCACCCCTTTTTTCCTTAAAAGCAGCTGTCCCAAGTCCCGGTGCAGCTTTTCCATGAGTGGTGTCCTGGAAGCTGCCTACACAGAGCCGTGAGGACGGAGCCACTGGGAAGCCCCCCCAAATGATCGTGGCTGTGCTCTCATTCGACATCTGCTTTATTTTTGTTGTTGATAGGTATTTGCTCTCCAGGTAGGGCAGGGTCTATAGCATGTCTGATTTCTGGTGTTGAGTGCTTTTTTTTTTTAGAGACAGAATCTCACTATGGTACCCTGGATAGAGTGCCACAGCGTCACAGCTCACAGCAACCTCCAACTCCTGGGCCCAGGTGACTCCCCCACCTCAGCCTCCTGAGCAGCCGGGACCACAGGCATCTGCCACAATGCCCAGCCACTTTCTGCTGCAGTTTGGCTGGGGTCAGGTTTGTACCCACCACCCTTGGCACATGGGGCCAGTGCCCCACCCACTGAGCCACAGGTGCTGCCCCGTGTTGAGTACTTTTAAGGGCTTAAATCCTGCAGCAGCTGGAGACCCAAAGGGATCGGGCAATCCACTGGTCCCACAGCAGGGCACCTGTAGTAAATGCTCAATAAAGATTTGTTACAGGAATGGACAGATTCTCAGGTAAAAGACAAATCAAATTCCAAAGAAATAGGCTAAGTTTCAAGTTTGACATGACATGCTGTGCAAAGGCAGCCAATAAATTACTCATAGAACAAATCACAGGTGACTGAAATATGAGGGAGTAATTTCTGTAGGCTCAAGTGGTTTATGCAGTCCTCAGCATCCCTCGATGGAATTATAGCCCCATAATTCAGAAGCTCCTGTTTCCTCGACACACACATACATGGATCTGAATCCCAAATCCTGCCTGTGGCTGGCACTATGCTTTTCTCCACCCTGTCCTTCTGCTACTCGCTAAATTCTTTTGTTGGAGCCTTCGTGTGAGGCACATCCACCTCCTGTGTTATGTTGCTTCTAGGTATTACTGGATACTTAACTTATTAATGAGACTATAAACATTAACACTCTGCAAATGGTTTTTCTTTAGAATTTTCCGTAGTTTATTCCATTTAGCTGTCAGTTTTTGCATTCTGTATGAAGGAGAGTGAGGTTAGTGGTGCAGTCTTTCTTTGTTTTTTTTTTTTTGAGACAGAGTCTCAAGCTGTCTCCTTTGGTAGAGTGCGTGGCATCACAGCAACCTCCAACTCCTGAGCTCAAGTGATTCTCCTGCCTCAGCCTCCCAAGTGGCTGGGACTACAGGCACTTGCCACAACGCCTGGCTATTTTTTGGTTGCAGCCATCATTGTTGTTTGGTGGGCCTGGGCTGGATTCGAACTCACCAGCTCAGGTTTATGTGGCTAGCACCTTAGCCACTTGAGCCATAGGTGCTGAGCCCATTCTTTGCTTAAGTACTAGAATGTATGGTTTTAGTCTGATCTCTGCACACAAAGACAGAAGTCCCTGGGAGGTAGGGGACAGGTCATCTTCTTTTCCTTTTTCTTGTGCTGCAACTCTTTTCTGGTACTGAGAATTCATAGCAAAATACTGATTTTTTAGCCCTTTCTCCTATGTTGTCTTATACAGAGTGTGCCAAAAAATGCATATACATTTTAAGTAATGTTATCTGTGTATTACTTTTTGCAGTTGAATTGAAGGTACTGTGACTGGTCAAGTATACCTGCCTATGATTTGTACCCTTGGGGAATGATCAGTTTTACTTCTAATATCTCTTAAATTGTGTATACTTTTTTTTTGCACCCCCAGTATATATGTAAGCACACAAGTATACAATGTCAGCTACAAGTATGATGCAATCTATTATATTTTTAAGTAACTACGTCTGGAAAGTCATTATGTGGGGCTCATTTTTCTCCTTGATGTTAGATGAAATTTCAGACAAACCACATTCTTTATCTGCTCACTCTTGAACAAGGAAAAGCTGAGGATTGCTTTAGTATCTCAAGACAGCTGCAGTTCTGTTATTAATATGTCCATCCTGTCAAGTGCGATAATGAAAAGTCTGAACTGCATTCTGCACTGAAGTTGCTCCCCTGCTTTGCTTAGGTCTCCATCAGAAGACGGGCACGGTACACTTATTTTCTTACCTCTGTCAACTTCTTCTGCCTCCTACCTCTGTTCACCCCGTGCGTGCATTAGCTAGCCACAGATTCGGATCCTCTGAGAACAGAGGAAGGGAGAGAAGTCTAGAGGGCGTGTTTAACTCCCCTGCCTCCAAAACAGTTGCACACATTTGCAGATGTTTAAGGCTGACTCTCTCCTGTGTGCTTTCATGGGCCTTTTGGAGACTTCCTATTACTGGGGATCTATCACTGGCAGCTCACGTGACGCAGGCAAAGGTATCTTCTCTACCTGACCCCTTATGACTCTGCTGCTGCCCCTTGGTTAAAATTCTACCACTCTTCCAAGAGCCCTCTTGGGCACATTCTCTAAGATGCTGCTGTTGTGTCTGTTTTTCTTTATGCTAAAATGTGGACTTCTTCACCCAAATGGTGAACTCTCCATCAAGCCTCATTCACAAGCTTGAGGTTACTGGAAACCCCCCAGGCCTCACCCACCTTTGCTAGATCTGCTTATGTTGTCCCACTGAGGAGAGCGGGGTTCATTGGTTGTTATTGTCTTGGGGTCTCAGTGGAAGGTAAAGGCATAGTCCCACTTGCATATCCTGTAAAATGTAGCACATATATGTAAAAGAAAAACAACTGATTTTCTAGGCGGGCTTGGTGGTCGTTAGCCTATAGTAAGCCATGAGTGGGGAGGATTCTGGGTCTATTCTCAGGCTTGGTTCTATGTCTGTCTTTGCTATTGTAAAATAAGAGAATGAAAACTCTCCATTGGTCCAACTAATTGGTTAACCTCCTCCTATGTTTTTTTCTCTGAAGTGAGATTCTGATGTGCTCTGAGGATCTCCTCTTCACATGGAGGAATATTTGCAAATGTTCTTTTCTCTTAATCTGAAATGGAGCTAATGCCCATATGGAAAAATCAATCAACAGACTTTCACGGTTCACCTGTGTTCTGTTCTGTGCTAGTGCCTTGAAAGGACTCAATAAGATCATTAATAAAATATGATAATATTGGGCGGCACCTGTGGCTTAAAGGGTAGGGTGCTGGCCCCAAAAGCCAGAGGTGGCGGGTTCAAACCCAGCCCCAGCCAAAAACTGTAAAAAAAAAAAATACATATTAAAATATGTATACATGAAACTATCTGCCCAGGGGTCCAGGGGACAGTCAGGAGGCCTGGCTTGGAGATGGACTAGGAGGAGCCCCTTAGCTTTATGGAAACTAAGTGGAATTTGTTGGGAAAAATCAGCTATTAAATTTCAGATCTAGCCCAGGGGCAGTGGCTCATGCCTGTAATTCTAGCACATTGTGGGGCTGAGGCAGGAGGATCTTTTAAGGTCAGGAGTTCAAGACCAGCCTGAAGACCCTGTTACCATTAAAAAAATACAGAAAAATAAGCTGGGCATGGTGGTGCATACGTATAGTCCCAGCTACTTGGGAGGCAGAGGCAGGAGGAGCACTTGAACCCAGGAGTTTGCAGTGAGTTCAGATGACTCCACTAAGACCTTGTCTCAAAAAAAAAAAAGTTTCACATTTAACACCAAAATGAAGGATAAATTTTCATAGGGATTTATTCACTAATTGTGATTAAGGAAAGTTATAATGATTTGTGTTTTATTTATACCCGGTTATAAGGCTGGGGTTATCTAAAAAAAACTAGTAAAAAAAACTTACAAAAAAGTAAAAAAAGTAAAAAGTAAAAAAACTTACAAAAAAACTAGTAAAAATCCATGCTCGTAAAATCTGAGTGCTATGTGCTGTCTTCCCGGGCACACTATTGCCTCCTAGTGACAGCACATGCAACCTTCAGAGGTAATGAACAAAACACAATCTTAAGTGCTGAATTTGTTTTTTAAAAGTGACAATTTTTTTGACATGTTAAAACAATAAATTATGAATTAAAACTATAATGTAAACATGTGGAAGGTGAGTTCAGACTTAGAGAGGCCAGGGTGGGCGAGAATGACCATCAGTGGTCCTGAAGAAGATGTAGATACTGCCTGCCTCTGGATGAAGGTGTGGGGTTTAGGCAGAAAACACTGAGTCTTCCAGAAGTGCCTCCATTTCCTTATCCTTTCATTTTCACATCTAGCACAGAGCTGGGCACAGTGTGTGGCCTGTCTGGGAACTGGACATGGTGGGCTGCCTGGCTGAGTGCAGTGGAAGGGTCCTGTTGTGAGTTAGTGACAACTGAACTTATAAATAGATTGTGCAAGATATAAGCATGGTGGATACTAAGAAGAGGAGTTTGGACTTTGCACCGTATGCAGTAGGACTTTGAGTGGAGGCTTAACAAGCTGATAAGGAAGGTTAAACCAGCAGCAGTGTGCATTAGAAGGAAAGAGCGGTTACCCTGTAATCTAACATCTGGTCCCTAAAGGTCTCATTCTCTTGCTCTTCTATGTGAAATTTCCCCATCTGAACTCTGTTCTCCATCCAGACAGATAATCTGCTCAAAATTGTGTCATATTCTTGGTTGACCTCCTGTCTTGGTCTGTGGAGTTTCTATCCTATCTGCTTATCTGTACCCATGCTATGCAGTGTGGCCATGTCAAGTTTATCTTTTTTGGAGAAGACTTTAGCCCTGAGAAGTGGTCCCCTCTTCTTAACTTCTGAGACAATTATTCATCTGTTCACTGAGCACGTGCCGATGTCCTTTTCTATGTCACATCCCCCCTTAGAGATAAAAAACTTCTAGAAAGCGG
Organism: Galagoides demidoff; assembly: GCA_963574575.1. NCBI lineage: Eukaryota > Metazoa > Chordata > Mammalia > Primates > Galagidae > Galagoides > Galagoides demidoff. The sequence continues at coordinate 3,760 of CAUYQV010011049.1, read as the reverse complement.
ACCTGAGTTCTTGCATTTTAAAAGTTTCCTTGTAGGGTTCAATAAATATATGTCGTTCATTGCGAGGACAGTAGAAGCAGAAGGGAAGAGACAAACGTTTAAGTGATTTTAAGGGAATACTTCCACAGAACTTTGTAATTACTGCCCTGTCTGAATTCTTCCAGGACATGTTTTTATTTTTATGCTGTTCAAACTCTTGAGATAATAGGTTCCATATATATCCATAGTCTTGTGCAAAGAAGTTCTTCTTTTATTTGTCCTAAATTGCCCTTTATACTGATGATCCTATTTAAAGCATAAGGTCTATATGCCTTTTAAAGGTTAGGGCACTGTTTAGCCAGACGCCCAAATATTTATATACTGAGACCTACACGAGTGTTGTCTGATTAATACCTGTCTTCTTGGGAAAGCTGTGAATAATGTCAACATGAACTACATTATTCTTGCTAAAAATTCATCCATTTAGTTTAACTTGCATGTAACGACACCTGCAAGTCTGGAGCTGTTTGCTGAGTGCTGTTGCAATACTGTTGTAGCTCATTCATAACGAATGGCGATGAAGTACCTTCAGCATACCAAATGGGAACATCAGCATAAATGGGAAATTTAGGAGCTTCTAGAAACCTTTAATATGTGATGAATATAAAGGGAAAATGCAAAGAGTCTCAGAGAAATCCTTGTTTGGAGAAAGCAGATTCCTTTAGTAATAAAATTGAATGGGGAGTAAAACTACGGGATTAGCCATATGCTTTACATTAATGCCAGTTGAAATTTATCAAAATAGCTGAACAATGAAGAAGGCGAGGATGGAGTTATTAAAAATATCCAGGAAGGACTGCAGACAGGCAGAACTTCACTATGTTCTTTTGAACTTTCTCTTTCTTCTTTTTTGATTCCCTTCCCCCCCTCCTGTCCCATGATTCTGTTTATGCTTTTCCTTTGCTCTTGAAAATTATTTACCCTGACCTTTTTTTTTTTTTTTTAAGGTTTTGGCTTGGGCTGGGTTTGAACGCGCCACCTCTGGTATGTGGGGCCAGCACCCCACTCCTTTGAGCCACAGGCACTGCCCTGCCCTGGTCTTTGATCAGTGTCTTTTCCCTGTCATTGCAGATTCCTTTCTCCCCTCCATCCTGCTGACTGTAAGTCTGCCTTTCCTCCACCTCTACCACTCTCCCTCTCTGTTGTAAGTTATAGAATTCCACAACGTCAGGGACCTTGGAACCACCTGATTGATCTTCCCTTCTTATAAGTGAAGCTGAAAGTCCAGAAAGAAATGAATTTACTTGTTCTACTCAGACAGTGAGTGGAGAAGCACCATGTCTTGGTGTTGAAAGGGACAGGATATCATCTGTGTTATTCATTCTCCAGTGTAGAAGTCCTTTCTAAACATTCTGTAATAGACTGTTGGAGAATATTTCCAGGGAGGATAGCCTACTTCTTAGTTAGGTATTATTATGTTATTGGAGAATTCTGAGAGCAAGCTACTTTCTAGAATTTGATTCTGCCTCCTTGTAATTTTCTTTCATGGATCCTGCTTCTGCTTCTATCCTCCAGAGTTAGAATGAAGACCTCCTTCCTTTTTTGTTTTTTTTTTTTTGAGACAGAGCCTCAAGCTGTCCCCTGGGTAGAGTGCCATGGCATCACAGCTCACAGCAACCTCCAACTCATGGGCTCAAGTGAGTCTCCTGCCTCAGCCTCCCAAGTAGCTGGGACCACAGGCACCCACCACAACGCCAGGCTATTTTTTGGTTGTAGTTGTCATTGTTGTTTGGCAAGTCCAGGCTGGATTTGAACCTGCCACCTTAGGTGTATGTGGCTGGCGCCTTAGCCACTTGAGCCACAGGCACCAAGCCTGAAGACTTCCTTTCACAGGCCTTCTCTTTAAATATATGTGATGCAGGCTTGCTCCTGTAGCTCAGTGGCTAGAGCACCAGCCACATACACTGGAGCTGGTGGGTTCAAACCCAGCTCAGGCCTGTCAAGCAACAATGACAACTATGACCAAAGAATAGCTGGGCATTGTGGTGGGTGCCTGTAGTCCCAGCTACTTGGGAGACTGTGGCAGGAGAATCACTTAAGCCCAAGAGTTTGAGGTTGCTGTGAGCTGTGACACCATGGCACTCTGCTGAAGGGGACATAAGGAGACTCTGTCTCAAATAAAACAAAACAAAACAAATAAATATGTGATGCAGTAATTAGACTCTCTTAAGTCTTTCCTTTCCTAAGCCAAACATCCCCTAGTCTTGATTGTTCCACATGTCACATGGTTTACACATCTCTCATGACATGTGTCTCTCCAGAAAAATCTCTGGCCAGTGTCATCCTTCTAGGGTGACAACAGACCTGGATACAATACTTCAAATAATATTTAACCACACACAGTCTGAAGAATCATTATTACCCATGGGTTCTGGGTATTTGGTCCATTTACTTAAGAGCTCCTTCTTTGTGTATGTTCATATAGCGTTAGCTTAGGCTCAGCAAAAACCCTCAGGTCTCTTCAATTTAAGCTGCCAAGAAACCAGAACTTTCTAGCTCCTGTTGTCTGATTATGTGAATGATTACAATGTGAATGTAGGGCTTTATAAAGTTTGGTGATTCTGGTCTCCTGCCATTTCCTCAGCAGTCTGGGCTCTTCCTGGATTTCTGGTTTCCCCCACATTCCTGCACTTAACGGTGGGCTGGCAGCTTCTGACTGATGAACAGCCAACTTTGGTCATGTGTAAATTTATTTTTGCTGTAATTAAGCATCCATACTGTTACAGGGACATCTGCCAGATAAATATTAAGTGAGAGTCATGTGCCGTGGATTGGAATGGAGTGCACCTGGTCTTGCATCAGTGAAGATTCATTTGACTACAGGCAACAGGAGCCAATTGGAAGAACTTGGTTGTGTCTCACAGAGCTGCAGGGAGGAGGATTTTGCCATAGTTTCCTGACCTCATTCATTCATAAATGTTTATTATATGTTTACTGTGAATATGGACCAGTCATTCTAGGTGCGAGGGGAACCTCGGTGAATAAGATAGAGAAAGTTCTGCTTTGATAGAGCTTATATTTTGGTGCATAATAGACATGGAAACAGACAAGAAAGACGATGTCAGATAATGATAAGTGTTACATAGGACACCAAAGGAGTTAATATGAAGGAGTATGATTGAGGCTGGTGCTTGGTCAGGGAAAGTCTGAGAAGATGATGCTCCAGCTGAGTCCTCAACATCTCAGGAGAGAGCCAGATCAATAGACGTCAGGGGCTAGTAATATTTGACTTGTTTAGTATTATATTGAGTCTCCTGGTACATTTAAATGCCCCCAATAAGTCTAGTATTTGAGGGTTAATCATAAACAGCAAGTCGGAGAGACCAGCTCTAGGTGGATTGCTACTGAGTGTGAATTGTGACTTGCCTGTCAGAATCTGGTAGCCCTGGTGGTTTGACTGAAGCGACAGCTCTTGAAGTTATCCAGCTCGATATGATTTGGGGGAGTACAAGCAGAAATGTAGGTTTAGTTTCTTGATGCTTCATTATGAAGATGGGGGAGTTCAGATTCACTAATTTTTCCAACCCTGTGCTGCCCATCATTCTTCCTTCCAGTGGGTCCCTGTTTAGACAGAAACCCGGGAATGACTCAGAGATCAACAGAACCAAATCCTCACTTAATAAGTGAGAAAACCCAGAGGCTTAGTGACTTGCCTCAGGTCACACAGCTCGTTAGGGCAGAGCCAGGATTGACCCCACACTTTCATTCCCTAGTCAACTTT
>CAUYQV010011048.1:0-24900 GCA_963574575.1 Galagoides demidoff | reverse complement strand
TTTTTTTTTAATGAAAATGTAAAATCTGTAAGGCTTTACAGAAAGATCAGCTTTAAAGTGGTTGTTTTTTAAAATTAAATTTTGGAAGCCTTCCTCAAGAGAACAAGAAGATAGGAAGTCAACAACTTAATGGGACATCTTTTGCATTTTTTTCTGGATCATTTTATCTTCTAAAATGACATCAGCTCTAGCTTAAATGCTGTTGAGTCCCAGATCTATATCTCTGGTCTCAACTTTGTCTTAGCAGAACACCCTACTTGCAAGATATTTTCCACTTGAATTTTGATTTAGTCATACGTTGCTAAATGACAAGCCACACAAAAAATGAGCAAATTGAGTCGAGAAACATTTTCTTGCTCATGAACCTGCAATCAGGGCAGAGCTCAGTTGGGCAACTCTGCTGGTCCTGCCAGGGATCATTCTTTTTCATTTAACAAAGAAGATAAGGGTCATAGTTAGGATTCAGAAATAACTGGGTCTTTCTCTTTCTGTGTAGTCTCATAGATCCCTCCTCACATAGATAACTGAAGCACTTGTTTTCAGAGGATAAAAATCTCAAGATTACACATTGTTCATCTATTAAGTAAGGGCTAATGTTATTGATTATACCCTAGAAATATTTCTAAATCCTTCTCTCATTGTCCAATGACTTTGTTATTTTTGCTTTACTAATTCTTACTTGAAACACTTCTTTGTTCAATTACCCTTCCTTTTTTGTGGATAAATTGATGTTATAATCATGTCAATATCACTCACTGTTTAAATTTAGTTTCCTTCTAAATAAAAGCAAAGTTTTACTATGGGGGGGATTCCCTGAAGGTATAAAGAATTTTTAATTCTTTTTTTTTTTTTTTTTAGACAGAACCTCAAGCTATCCCCCTGGGTAGAGTGCCATGGCATCACAGCTCATAGCAACCTCCAACTCCTGGGCTCAAGCGAGTCTCCTGCCTCCGCTTCCCAAGTAGCTAGGACCAAAGGCGCCCACCACAACGCCCAGCCATTTTTTGGTTGCAGCCATCATTGTTGTTTGGCGGGCCCGGGCTGGGGATTCGAACCCGCCACCTTAGGTGTACGTGGCTGGCGCCTTAGCCGATTGAGCCACAGGCGCCAAGCCAGTATAAAGAATTTTTAAAAAGACAAACCAATGACATAAAAACTGCAGACTGTTGTAGTAAAAGTTACATTAATTTATACAGAAGATTTTTCAGAAGAATGTCAAAAATAAAATGTTATGTAATATTTATTCATTATTTCTCAACTTTATATCAAAAGAGCAAACCTCTAAGATTGTTACTTACAACAACAGATATAGTCTAAAGGGCACAAAAAGATGCTCAAGTATAGATTGAAAAAAGTGAAAACTTATATTGGATTTACTGTATTCTTACTGATTCACACTTTCAATAAGCAGCCTAGTTTAAAAAAAAAAAAGTTGTGAGTTTTATTTTAATTCAATGAGACAAGAGTTGTATGCTATAGAAAGAAAAGATAAAGATATCGATTACCTTCCTGAAAAGTCACATATAAATTACATTTGTTTGTAAAGGGCAGGTTGCAGGAGGTTATTTTAATGTAAACTGAAATCTGAGCCAATATGAAAAATACCCAGTACATTAGCAACAGATCAGACCTTGGAAGATGTTTTAAATCAAAAGATGTACACTTACTAAAACAACTATTTTAGTCCCAAATCTGTACTATAACCTTGAGAAATATTTACACATATTGATAAAGACATTTCTGTGAAGGTTCACTGTAGCATTGTTTGAAAAAATTTAAAAAGGCATCATCTAAATGTGAATAAGCAGAAGAAAACATGAATTGTGAGTCAGCTAAAATGAATATGAGTACCACCTCATGGCATGAGATGCCATGGATACACCTCCAGACTAGAGTGACTGACCAGTGGCAAGAATATTAACAGGAAACATAATTAGAAATAAAAAAACACTGCATTTAGGAAATTAAAAATATTTAGAAAGGAAAAGGATTAGAAGAGAGGAAAAAACAAAGAATGTGATAAGCAACAAGACATTCTTCAATAAATATATTTTGGCACATTTGTCTCATACCAATATATATATTTTTCTATGTATATAAGAATCTGTGAAGCAAACAGCAAATAATTAGATTTAAAGTGATTATTATTTTTTTCTCTGTAAAAATTTATGCACTTAAACTATTGAAAAAATCATAAAATAAAAATACCCCTATATTAATAAGCAATGTAAAAAGTTAAATCACTAGAGATCTGATTGTTTCTTGCATACATAAAAACTCCTACTGTGAGACTCAAACCCTACCTATATACCTCTGGGATAGATATTTTATAAACAGTTCTGTATAAGAAAGTGGTTTACCAACTTTTATAATAAAGATTTATTTGACATTATGTAGTATGTTGTCCCAATACAGCATTTTATACACACTCAGCCCAGAGTCTAATACCAGCATGGAGAAAAATGACCTGGTGTGTTACTATCTGTGAACTGCTCAGTTCAATGTCTGAGAGGTTTTTTGGTTTGTTTTTTTAGTAGAAAATGCCATTTTCAATTTGTTTGCTTGCTTCAAAGCTCAAAGCAATTTTTTTTTGAAAAATTTTAGATTAATCTGGGGTAACAAATGATTAGGTTACATTGTTTGCATTTCTCAGGGAAAGTTCTAGTTGTAGTTGAGGTCTTTATCCAGGGGCTGCGCTGTACTCCCATGCATTGTGCACAATGGGTGAGAATACACCCATCTCCCTCCCTCCACACACTGGGTGAGAGTGCACCCATCTCCCTCCCTCCAAACACTGGGTGAGAGTGCACCCATCTCCCTCCCTCCCTCTGCACACTGGGTGAGAGTGCACCCATCTCCCTCCCTCCCTCTGCACACTGGGTGAGAGTGCACCCATCTCCCTGCCTCCTGTACACTGGGTGAGAGTGCACCCATCTCCCTGCCTCCTGTACACTGGGTGAGAGTGCACCAATCTCCCTGCCTCCTGTACACTGGGTGAGAGTGCATCTCCCTCCCTCCCTCTGCACACTGGGTGAGAGTGCACCAATCTCCCTCCCTCCTCCTCTTTCCTTCTTCCCTCCTCTCCCTTCAGCCCCTCTTGAATATGTTTGTTTTTCTCTCTGAGATGGTTTTGATACTTCAAAAAGAAAAGTGGTCTCCAGGAGTGTAAAGATTGAAGATACAGACCAAATTAAACCTGAAGTATTGATTTGGGGAAAGTAGTGAATTAAAATCCTTAGCACTTCACTCAGAGGATGAAAACAATGGCTAAACACACTGATGTGTCACAGTCAACACCATGTTCATAAAGTAGCCAGCGTCAAAACTCATAAGCGTCTATTTGTTCTCACACTTGCCTAAAAATTCATGTTACAAAAAAAAAAAAATGCATAGTCCTTACTTTTGAAAAGGTAATAGTGTAACAATTGGCGGTAAACCTGAAATGACAATTATGTGATAGACAACATAGTTTACAGCACATGCAAAATAGAATAAATATAGATTTATTTGTCTCGAAAGAATCTCTGGGTTTATTAAATGTACATAGAAGTTAATTCTCAGCATGGTAGCTTTATACATTTTTTTTAAATGTTTTATAAGTGTCATTTAATTACAGTTGTTTCATGGTGCTGTTCAGTTCTTTTATATTCTTGCTTCTTTTCTTTTTTTTTTTTAAATTTTATTGAATGGTAACTATGTACATTAATGCACTTCTGGGGTACAGTGTGGGGAGCGAGGGGGATTGGAGGGACCATTTTTGAGGTAGCTTTATACATTCAGTAATTTTTTTAAGTTTTCAGTTGTCACATTGGTCAATTAAACTATTAATTTACTGGAAAGCTTATTGGAAAGGCATCTCAAACTGAGGCACTGTATCTCCTCCATGTGAACAGTTCAGAAGATTTCAAATACATATCGGAATAAAGCATGTTACTCTTGGACATTATAAATTACAAAAAGCAGTGAGTAATTTCAAAGGTAAATATAATTTTTTAAATCAATTCTTTTATGAAAGTAAAATCTTATTTTTATGCTTACTATAAGTTTCAATTTCACTAATCATCTAATAATGATTTTATACACCACTATGTCATCCTTGAAATAAACTAACAAACAAGATTTACTTGAACACGTCTCTTGGTTTTCAGTCAACAACTCTTAGAGAATTCTTCTTGATTGTGCTGTGCATTACTAAACATTTTCCAGAAAAACAGAGTTAATGGGGCATACATAGATATATGGGCTATTTTTAAGAGTAGATTTATTATGACAATTGAATCACATGATTTTTGAAGCTGAGAAGTCCCATAATATTTTGTCTGTAAGTCAGAGAGCCAGGGAAACTGGTGGCATAATTCAATCCAAATCTGAAACCCTGAGAACCTGGGAGGGGTGAGGGTACCATCAAAAGGGTTGAGGTCTAAAAACTACATACCTGGAGCTCTGATGTCCATCGCCAGGAAAATGTGAATGCCCAGCTCAAGGAGAGAGAGAGACAAATAAACCCTTGTTCCACCTATTTATTTTATTTCTCAAGGGTTGGTCATGCCTACTCACACAGGGGAAGACATACCTTATCTACTCAGTCTGCAGGTTCAAATGTTGATCTCTTCTGGAAAAATTCTGATAGACACACCCAGATATCAGGGTTGGTCAGCTACCTGGCCATCAATTAATGCAGCCAAGTTGACAGGTAAAATTTGTACAGAATAACTACACTGAATTGAAAGTCAGACTCACCAAACATGTTAATATAACCTTCAGTCTCCTAAGACTACACTGCCACCTCCAACCTTGATAGTGATGGTATTTTCTACATGTTGAAAAACAGCAAAAAGGTAATTTTTACAAAGAGGAAAATTATGAATCTTGTATAAAGAAAAATGTGCACGCATGACAAATATTTAACTAATTTAAGAATGAGGGAACTAGAAAGGTGTCATGAACTCGTTCAAAAATAACCTGAGTGTGCATATATGGGCAATTAAAAATGGTGGAATGAAATCTAATGCATGCAAAACTGGTATCTTTCACAAACGGGGGCAAGAATGAATTGTACCTCCACTGGACAAAATTTTAAATTTTAAATTTTTTCATTTCTCTCGAAGAGAATTATTTACATTGTTGTCAGTTTTCCAGAATGTATCAAACTGTGAAATAGCTCAATGCCCATGCAAGTTGCAGTCCTTGGTAGAATCAAATGACATAATAAGTTTTTACCATTTCCAACTCTTTCACGATATTTTTTCCCTTCCACATCTAGAAAAGACATAGAAAAATATGTGTAGAATTAACTTAGAAAGTTCTGTTAATTCTCTAAAACAAGAGAAAATGATGGAAAACTTTTCAAGATTGCTTTAATGGAGGACATTTGATTCAGGATTGTAGTGTTTCTAAAACCCTTTGTCCCACAAAACACACGTAGAAGAGAGGATGAAAGGAAAAGGTGTAAAAAATTGACTTCCTGGGTGTGATTTTCCTCCAGATCACAGCCAGGCACGTACTGGCAAATTGAATGAAAGTTGCCCTAACTGTACAATCTCATTCAAGATTTCATTGTGCCATTGATGTACAGTTGAAAGTGAGAAGGCTACGAGAATAAAAGTGGAAGACAACTGGAGTTATCACACACACACCAGAAATGTCATAACATGAGGAAAAAAAATAAAAACTAAAATTAGTTCAGGCAATTTTAAAGCAACTGTGTCTGAATATTTGCAAATCATTTTTCCTTAAAATAGCAGGTGGTATTTACAAAAAATGGAAGATATAGTACCCTAAATTCTTCCAGTTTTATTTGAAAAGATATTCAATGCTTTTTAAATAGTAAGAATCTAAAATTATATCTGTTAACACCTGCCATTCTACAAAAATGTGAGAACTATGAATTAAAATTCCATTAATTTTACAGTAGAACATATATTTTATACACACAGACACACACACACACGCACACAAACCTTTTCCCCTCCCTGTCTTCCTAGTCTGTCCAACTTCTGGGCCTGGTCTGTACATTTTTAAATTAAAAAAAATTGTGTAAAAAATATTCTGGCACTTAAATCTTGTAAATGAACTAGAGGAAATTGTTTTGAAAAGTGGAACACTGATACTCCTTTCTCTTTTCATTCTTATGTTAATAATGCAAATCCTCAAGAACCATAATCTTCTCTTAATAAGGGAAAAGATCCTTACAGGGAAGTTGGAAAGTGCAATGTATTTATTGATATTTTGGTACCGACTTCCCAGTGCACTTCACTGATGCTGCATCTAAGCTGTTGAGATAATCACGTGTTCTTTCTCTTGTGCAGAAATTTCTCTTTCCTCCTTTCCTCCTCTCCTCCATCTTCTCCCCCGGAACTACCTCTGCTGTCGGCTTCTTCTTTTCCTCTTCTTCCCTCGTCTCCTTTTTCCTTTCCTTTTCCTCTTCCTCCTCCAGCTCCTCCTTTTCCATATTCCTCTCTCCTCTCTTTCTTTTTTCTCCTGCCCTCCTTTTTGCCCCTCTCCTCTTTCTTCTTTCTTTGACTTTTTCCTTGGTCTCTCCCTAACCACCAGTTTTGTGGTTGATGCTACCTCGTCACATGAAACTCTTCACTCAGAACTAGGTCTAGATAGGTTAGAACTGGTATTCCGTGCCATTGGAGTACAGCAATTCTAGTCAACGGTCTGCAATTCAGACTCCATTCAGACTGAAAGCTTGGCTCAGCTGCTTACACAGGGACAGCACAAATAATAATTCCAATCAGCACATTTGGTCAAGTCCCTTGTCAAAGATAAGGGGAAGCCACAGACCCTCCAAACCTTTAATATACACACACATGTGAATATATGTAATTTAAAATTGCCTGGAAAACAATGTATTCAGAAGTTGAGGGATGTGTAAGTTATTAAAGTGTGCTTTTTATACCTCCAGTCATTGGCTGTGTAAAATTATACAACATATAAATATTTTATTTCTACTTGTGTGTCCTTATGCAAAAATACACTTTCTAAATACTTACATAAATACGCTATATATCATAATATATTCATCTATAAAATGAGAAATAGAGATATATATTCTAACAAGGTATACTTGCTATCTGAATCATAATTTGTTCCTAAGTTTTGGATAGCAAATAGCAAAAGCTAGACAGAAATGAATATATATACATACCTCAAAAATTTTACAACAGTCTGCTACATATCAGAAGCTAAGAAAGGATAGTTTAGATCACCAGGGAAAAACCTATATATGGATGGGTCATAATTACAGACATTGTTTGGCTGATTGATGGGCTTAGGCAACTCTGCCCCCTTGTGGTGCTCTGTGGGTTCACAAAAACTAATCTACTTCATAAATTTGGAAATAATTCTCAAGTGTTCTTAAATATACCTGAACATTAAAATCAAATACCCAGAAAATACTGAGATACTTATGGGGTCCAAGAAAAGCATAAACCATCTTGGATAAGGATAGAATATCTGCCCAAACCACCATGGCTTGACATGTAAGTTTTTTTTTTTTTTTTCCTTATTGTGGAGGTTTGGGTAGGCATCCTTCTGTATGTGAGGCTGCAACTCGTGCTTTTTTATCTTGTGGTCTAGCCTGTTTGAGGTTCCTCCATTTGTCTTCTGTAGGACAATCTGGTGAGTATCCAGGGGATTTAAAAAGGAGAGAATTGGGTAGGACGCTTTTTATGCCCCAAACCTGTGTCACTTCCATCTACATTCCACAGTCCAGGACCAGTCACTTGGTCATCCCTAAAAGTAAAGGTGGCTGATTAGTGTACTTTGCCAAAAAGAAAGATGAATGAGTTTGATCAACAGCTAACCAGCCTCTTCCCCTTTGTTAAAATTATATCTCAAACATGAGCAGGTCCCATTAGTTGAGATGTAATCCTAAAAGAAATTTATCTGGAATTAAAACAATGTATGCCCTAAGGTCAGAAATATAGACCAGACTAAATAACACCATCCAGAAATCAGAGACATCAGGGATAAACATGGCCCACCTCCTCATGTTATGCATCCTCACTCCCTTCCCCCAAAGCTTGTTGTTCAGGAAAGGGCAAGGAGCCATTAACTCCCAAGAGGTCTCAACTAGCAATGTCCCAGAAGAGCTGGTCAGGTAAGTAGGAGGAGCTATGGAGTGGAAACTGATATGTTATGTTTTCTATAAAATGTACCAATGCATTCAAATGCAATTAGTACTGTAGAAAAACATGATATATCATCTGAAGAAAAATACTCTTGCTCTAACACATTTACACTGCTGCTGAGACTGAAAAGCTGATACAACCTTTTTGGAAAGGAAGTATGAAGAATCCTCAAAGAATTCAAATTAGACCTCCCATTTGATCCTGTAGTCCCATTACTGGGCATCTACCCAGAAGAAAATACATCTTTTTATCATGAGGACATTTGCACTAGACTGCTAATCACAGTTCAGTTTACAATCACCAAAATGTGGAAACAGGAATGGATTAACAAGCTGTGGTATACATACACCATGGAATACTATTCAGCCACTAAAAAAGAATGAGATGTGGGCAGCACCTGTAGCTCAAAGGAGTAGGGCACTGGCCCCATATACTGGAGGTGGTGGTTTCAAACCCAGCTCTCGTCAAAACTGTAAAAAAAAAAAAAAATGATGGAGATGTTACATTTTTTGTATTAAGCTGCATGGAGGTGGAACACATTCTTAGTAAAGCATCACAAGAATGGAGAAGTAAGAATCCTTTGTACTTAATTCTAATATGAAGGCTGAAGATGAGCTAGTACAAGAGGGGGGTAGGGGAATGAGCATGGGAGGAGAGGGGGAATGGGCGGGTCACGGTGTATGGCACCCCTCTTGGGGTAGGGACACAATTATAAGAGGGAGTTTATCTAACAAATGCAATCAGTGTAACCCAATTATTTGTATCTTCAATGAATCCCAAACAATATAAATAATAATAAAAACAAAAGCAAAATTGTTAAGTGTGAGTAGGTCAGCTTTACACTAAATCTACTGTCTACAAAGGTAGTTTATTACTGAATAAAATCCTTTCCCAATTATTTTGAAATGAGAAACTCAAATTAAAGTCTAAACCCTCCTAAGTGGTACTAATGGTTGAACTCACAGTTCTGCTAACCTGAAGGAAGAGGCTGGGAATTGAGTAGTCTCCATATCATAAGTATTGTCTCTAGTATTGGAAAAGAAATGCACAGAAAATGCCTTTTTTTCTAATTATACCATTATAATTAACTTTCTGCTCTTTGCCTGGTTTATCTTAAATTCTCTCCTGTGAGCAGGATCATATAGTTGGAGTGTTCTTGCCGCCCTGCTGGTTTTGCTGGTTTTCTCGGTAGTGCATACAGGCCATCATTTTCCTCTGTGTGGCAAACACTAGAACCCCGACTCATCTACGAGGGTTTACTTGCTACTTACTCACAGTGCCAGGTCTCACACAATCTTCTAAGTTGGGTTACTTGTATCAGGCCTACTCCCTTTCTCCCCTTTTGTGTGGTGCACCCCCCAGTCTCTAGCATCTGGAGTCCCTAACCCTAGCAAACTGCTTTCTTTACCTGAGATTGTGAGAAATTATAAGAAGACCATTTACACCCCCTGTCACCAACAGGAATGACCAGTCAGATTTCAGGAAACTTAATCAAAATTTTCACATTAACCACAGAAATGAATCCCAACACACACAGTATGACCTGCTCCGGTCCGTTCTGCTCCTTTCTGCTCCTTTCAGGCTTTTTTTTTTTTTAGTGTCCCAGCTTTATAGTTTTAGGAAATAAGTATATTTCAGACAAAAGCTATCACCAGTCCCTGAATAATTTGATGAGGATAGGTTTATTTATTTCATGAAAATTATAGAAAATGAAGGAAAGGTATCCCATCTAACAGTCTACTGTCACCAAGAGGAAGGAGACTTAGTGGATGGAAAATCCTTCTGTTTTTCCTCTCTCACTGGTCATGGATGATTTCTATGTGCAAAGAAGGGCTCCTATGGGGTCATCGTGTATCACGTGCAAATTCATGCTCCAAATGCCTTGCTATTGAAATGTACTGATTTAATAGATTCAAGTCACATGTTCAGCCGGTGGCTACAATAGGAGGTTCACCATTAATGACTCCAAAATAATCATGGAACATAGGAGGTGATACCCCTGAGAGGTTGTGCTCTTATCAAAAAGGAAATACTCCGAATGTAAAAATAAGTAAATATCTGGTAGCCTAAAAATGGAAAGAGAATATACGCATACGTATGCACATGGTTTTCTATACATTTTACTTAGTCACCTGGTGATAGATAGGAATGAGTGTGATGGAGGTAAAACTCAGCTTGCAGTTAGATTTGTTTCATATCTTTTTCTAATCTGCTGTCAACTCATTCTATGGCTTTAGAAAAACCTTCATTTCCTATTCTGATCATTTCGTTCTTCCAAAAATCAAAGTGAGGGCTAACTCAGAAGTCATAATCAATCACCAAAGGAGCCAAGAATAGAACACAAAGGAAACAGGAAACATTGGGCTCAGCACCCATAGCACAGTGGTTACAGTGCCGGCCACATATACCAAGTCTAGTGGGTTCAAACCCAGCCCAGGCCTACTAAACAACAATGACAACTGCAACAAAAAATATCCAGGAGTTGTGGTGGGCACCTGCAGTCCAAACTACTTGGGAGGCTGAGGCAAGAGAATTGCTTAAGTCCAAGAGTTTGAGGTTACTGTGAGCTGTGATGCCACAGTACTCTACAGATGGTGACACACTGAATCTTTGTCTCAAAAAAAAAAGAAAGAAAGAAAGAAAGAGGAAATATGAAACATTGCTCTTTTCCATCTAAACTTGTTTATTTGCATTGATGAAAATAAAAGAACAGGAAAGAAAGAAAAGAAGTAATTAGTGCCCTCCCAACCCCCTGAGCTATGCAGCCCTCAGTAAACCATTCACTTTATAAACTTTTAGAGTTTGGGAAAGACACAGTGTTTGTCCTGCAAATATTCTTGTTTCCTCTTCCATGGCATAGTGCCAGGAAGTTTAAGGAGCTGCCTAGGATGGGATTTAATCCCCCAACATCTAGAGAAAGCATGAAACTCATTATTACCTAAAGAATGGGAGGAGAAATGGTTGACATCACTCTCAGACCATGGGATAGCAGCTACAGAATTGTTAAAGGGCCATCTCCTCCTCACCCATTCTTTACACTGCACTAACTGACCACAGAGGACCTCTAAGTCTCAGGGGATCTGAAAGTCACAAGCTAAGGGGAAAATTTTTATCCTCAAATTGTTACTTGAAAGAACACCCATATTGACCTATAAAATAAAATAGAAATCAAATTATTTTGAGTGAAGCACTGAACACTTTATTGTTTCTTTTTTATAGAAATTACTCCTGCCCTATAAATGGAAAAACAGAAGACAGAAATTCCTCACCCGTATAAAAACACACGGTGTAAGTCTGGTGATAAATGACAGCAGTGACGGCAGTGTCTTGGAGAGCGTGGTGATCTGACCATGATGACTGGCGGGGGCAATTGGGGAAAACGGAATATTTCTTTTGTTTTTTTACTAGATTTTTAGTTCCAGTGTTATTTTTTGTCTATTATGTTTAATTTTCTCAGCAAATAGAGGAAGGAGACATACAATAGGCTATCAATAAATATTAGTTTGAATGAATAAGTGAAGGAGTAAATATCTTATGTGGAGGAGAAGAAGCAAACAGTTCTAGTGTACATTGTTACAGTGCACATTCTCTATTACCACATTTTTTTTAAGAGAAGCTCTAAATGTGAATATATTCATATTGATTCAAAACTTTGAAAAATATTCCATGGACCAAGGAAATAATTTCTGTGTGTTAGATTCAGCCCACTGGCAGCCAGCTTATTATCTCTAAAGGTATTATTGGTTCTCAGACCCGTACACTAAAGTTCTCTGAAAATCCCCCTTAGGAGTTTTACGATTTTTTTTTAAGTATTAGCACTTCTCCAGACCTGTTAATTAGAATCTGTAGGAGTACAGAATATTAATATATATTTTTATTAAGTTCCTCAGGTGATTTTCATACCTCTAGCCTGGACTACCATGGAATAACACTGGTTGAATACAACTTATATATTAGAATTTATGTTTTCTCATATAAAACATAATAGTAATTGGACCAAATGATAGTATAAGTTTAGAACTATAATAATTAGACTTAGAAAGTATTTCTTTATATTATTCCATTAACATTTTCTTTTTCCACTTCTTATTTTTGTGATACTAAATTTAGTTAATCTGTATGTTACCAACTTATATTTCTCATGTCAATTTTTATTTTCCAATTACGTATGTATTTGAATGTTTGTTTATATAAATATTTGAACCCTAAAGTTAATGTATGTCATCCATTCAGGTGTTCCACTAACATATCTTCCACAAGATATAATAGTAAAGGAGCAGTGACTCACAGCTATAATCCTAGTACTCTGAGAGGCTGAAGCAGGTGCATCACTTGAGCTCAAGAGTTTGAGGCTAGCCTGAATAGGAGTGAGACACCATCTCTAATAAAACAAACAGAAAACAATGAGTTGGGCATTGTGGTGCATACCTGTAGTCCCAGCTACTTTGGAGGAGACAAAAGGATTGCTTGGACATTGGAGTTTGAAATTGGTGTGAGCCAGGCTGATGCCAGGGTACTCTAACCTGAGCATTAGAGTGAGACTCAATCTAAAGAAGAAAGAAAGAGAGAGAGAGAAAGAAAAAAAGAGGGAGGGAAGGCTGGTGGCAGGGAGAGAGGGAGGGGAGGAAGAAAGGAAGAGAGGGAGGGAAAGACAGAGAGAAAGAAAGGAAAAGAAGAGAAAGAAAGATAAAGAGTAAGAAAGAAAAAAGAAATAAAAGAAGGAAGGAAGAGAGAGAGAGGGAAGGAGATGGAAGGAAAGAAAAGGAAAGGAAAGGAAAGATCTGGTAACAATTGCAAAGATGGGGAAACAACTCATGTGCTCATCAACCCATGAGTGGATTAATAAACTATGGTATATATAAATACTACTTGGCCATTAAAAAAAATGGAGACTTTGCATCTTTTGTATATACCTGGATGAATTTGGAGAACATTCTCTTAAGTAAAGTATCTCAAGAATGGAAAAGCAAGCATCCAATGTACTCAATACTATGTTGAAACTGGTAGATCAACACCTAGAGGCCCACACAAAAGAAAATCACAATTAAATTCATGGAGGGGTGGAGGGGGCTCCATTAGTACCCACCTATTGTATACAAAGTAGGGATAAGTAGTACACTTCTTGGGTAAAGACTTAACTACAACTCAGATTGGACTTTACCTTACAAATGTTAATAATGGAACCTAATCATGTGTTCATATGGACCCTCATATTAACACCCACCAAAAAAAAAAAACAGAAAAGAAAAAAATAGCATGTTGTTTCTGAGAATCTAAGCAGAGTATTTCTCCTTTTTTCCTGAGATTTTTATTATGAAATAGTTTTATTTAAAACCCTTCATTCAAGCTGTTCTAATTAGTGTATTTCTTTTTTTGTTTGTTTGTTTTTTGTTTTTTGAGACAGAGCCTCAAGTTGTCACCCTGGGTAGAGTGCCTGTAGCATCATAGCTCACAGCAACCTCCAACTCCTGGGCTCAAGCGATTCTCCTGCCTCTGCCTCCCAAGTAGTTGGGACTACAGGTGCTCACCATGACACCCACCTATTTTTTGGTTGTAGCCATCATTGTTGTTTTGCAGGCCCAGGCTGGATCCGAACCCACCAACTCAGGTATCTGTGACTGGCATCTTAGCCGCTTGAGCCACAGGCACTGAGCCTGAGTAGTGTATTTGAAGGAGGGAATTATGAACTGAGTCAAATAACCAAGAGGTCTAGTAAAAAGAAAAATTAAATAAAGATATAATGTTCAAAATTATCGTTAATGAAACTTTCAATTCCCCGTAACTGTAGTCCCACATTCACATTGTAACTTAAATAGAGACCTCCCTAACTAATCTTGGCCTATTACCCCCAAGTATATTTTGCATTTCTCCCCTTGGATTTGGTCTACGACTGCTCTACTTCAGGCTATTATTATCTCCTACCTAGCCTTCTACTTGCCCATATTTCTTCTCTTGATGCTGCCCCCTTCATTCCATTCAACATCTTAAAGATAAAAATCACGTGATATTTCTTCCTTGTTTAAAAGCTTTCAATGACTTCTCATTATAATTTAAATAAAATCATAATTTCCTACCATAGATTATAAGGCACTCATAATTGAAACCTTGACTACCACTGTAATCCTCTTTTCTTGAACCCTCTTCTTTACTCACTTGGTGCAGCTTTTATTGTATATATATTTTTTTAATTCTTAAGGACAAAATAAACTCTTTATCCCCTTAGAGCTTTGATAACTTTTGTGCTTTTTTTAAGGATCCCTTTTCCTCAGATATGATTGGCTTCAAATGTGTTTTGTTGTTAGTAATACAGGAAAAAAAATCTTGCGTTATTTCTTAAGTAGGAAGTCATTTCCTGCACCATGTCATATTTCTTTTAATACATCACTATTTATAAAGACTAATATTTATTTCATAATTTTCTGCCCTTCCTTAGAGGAGGAATGGCCCGTGCTGTACTGGGCACCTGTGCACTGTTTCATCCCCTATCTCAGTGTCTTCACAGAATATATATGTGTGTGTGTGTGTGTGTGTGTGTGTATTCTGAAATGCATTGAATTAGTTAGAGCAGTGTTGTTGAAGTGACAGAAACCTCCTGCGTGTTGAAGTTGCCCAGGTTGGGAAGGAGAGGTAAAGAGAACACCTGTGGAAAGGTCACCTGACTGTGACAAACCCTTCACTACGGAAACAGAAAACTCAGAGACAGAAAGTCAAATACTGCATGTTCTTACTTGTAAGCAGGAGTTAACTAAGGAACACAGATGGACATGCAGAGTGGAATGAGAGACACTGGAGCCTTAGACGGGCAGGAGGGAGGGAGAGTGAGCGAGGGCGTGGGGATCACCTGCCCTGATCACCTGAGGCTCACACAAAACGCCCAGACTCATAACTACACAATATACCCACGTAACAAATCTGCCCATGTAGCCTATAAGTCTACAAAAATAATAATTAAGGAAAAGAAAATGGCTGTGGTGGAGATGGAGAAGATAAGACAGTGATAGTAAAGAACTGTGTTGGCCAAAGAAAATCTTAAATGCTCTTTTAATTGTGGAGAGAAGGAATAAGACAAGACAGCAGAAATATGGGATGTTTAATAGTGAAACATGGCTCAGAATGGAGGAGCAGCTGTGATTCAGACACCTCTGGAGGAGACAGCCATTAATACCAAGATGAATTCTTCTCTCATTAAAGTAGAAGTATAAAAAATAGGGAAAAGATGGTGGGTAGACTCTCTTGCAGATATCTCAGTAAATTTCCAGTTAATGCTTTTATTTTGTTTGGATGTTTCTTTTCCCCCTGCATTTTAGTAAAAACGCAGTGGTAACTACATCAATATAAAATTTAAAGTTGATAATTTTAGTTCAATAGGTTAATGGAAAGTTTTTTTTTTATCATATTGTAGGTAATTTCATGCACTCATGGTATTAAATTAAAGTGAAAATTTCTGCCAATTTAAATAAGATGTATCTTCTTTTCTTACTATACTGGAATATATTAGTGAGACATTAAAAAGAGGCATTTGTTCTGACTAAATTCAGAAATTCTATCAAAAATTTCTACTGCCTGGCACATACTTTCCTAAATAGGATTTCTTAACTCTATTTCTGGCATCATTCATTTGCTTCTCATAGTTTTTCAGATATTGCATATCATTTCTGATGGCTTCCATTCACATTTTCTTAGGCTCATATAATTTCATCCTAAAAACCTCAAGAAATCATGTGAGAGAAAGTCAGCTCTGATAATGAGCAGTAATGCCCTAAATCCCCACCACTAAGTGGGCCACTCAGACCTGAAGGCAAATGGTCGACTTTTTAAATGTCCTTTGTTTATCTGACAACTTGACATCCACCACTCCATCTTCCACAGGGAGATCAGCAGATGAACCCCCAACCTGCCGCTTAGGCTCAGTTATGTCTGCCTTGCTGATGAGTTGAAAATTGCAGACACATTCAGAGATCAAAAATCGCTTTGTGTTGGTAAATCCTGAATGTTCTTCTAGATTAGGACTGAAGACAACACGCAACTATACAGGAAAAATGGATATAATAAATTACTGCAGATGGTTTGCCGGGAAGTTTGTATCTATCTCTGTGTCCATATGCCTGTTCTTAGTTTGGACTCACAAAATAGCAAGTAGCAATATATCGCGGGGGAAACTTCCACCTAAGAATAGAACTAAGTTTAATGTACTGAAAAATAACTGACCTAGATATATAGATATATGAACAGACTTCCTACTTTAAAAGCCGTGCCTTTTGACCTTTAGGAAGAAATACAAAGTTTGGCTGGACAGTAGCTCTCCAGTCCTTTCCTCCACAGAACACCCTTAATATTTTTTTTTTTCAGGTCCACCATGGAGTATAAAGTCTGAGCGGCAACTTACATGTTTGGCTTATTATGACAGCTGCACTGCTGAAACTTGACATTCCTGGTACAGGTTAACCATGTGATGCTCTTTCCCAGGAATATTTTTAACATCTATCCAACATCATTTATTTGGTAAAGACTAGGAAAACTCATTGCTTTGTATCAAAATAAGATTTTATATATATATATATATATATGTAGAGAGAGAGAGAGAGAGAAACATATGCAACACTGTTGCATTTCCTGAGTACTTTTATTATTAATAAAGAAATATGAGAGCATAATCCAGGTAGATGTATTTATATTGTATTGTTTAAAATGGTGGAAATTTTTCCTTTCTGACTTTCACGTCACCAGATAACTGTTTCTTCTGAATGCAACTATCAAGTTCAGTTGAGTTTGTACTGATGCGTTTAAAATTAATGCCACTAATTGAATCATTTAGTTGAACCGTGCAAACTTTAACTCAATAAATAATCTTCCTCTTAGATCATTCTATGCACGTTGTTCCCCTTAGCTCAGTTCTCATATGTACACACACACACACACACGTATGTACACATATCTATCCACGAATGATATCACCTAGGTCTGTCAAATTCCACATGCCCAAAGCAGCTCCTTCATTTCTAATTATCTCTAAGTCTTAATTTCTCTAATCTCCATATCAGCATCTACATAGGTGCTCAAACAAGAGCCTGAGAAGACGACTCTGCGTCCTGCCTTCTTACTATACAACCAATCTGTAAGCGCTGGAACTTCTATAACCGTGATGATATTTCTCTACTGTATCTTGATTTTCGGCATCCAATGCTACTATCCAATTCCATCCTCCCATGGTTGTTTCCACTACATAAATGGTATATGTGTACCTTTGTTAAATGGGAATCATATCGTGGAAATTCTTGCTGACGTCTCATCAGTGGTCTTTCTCTGCCCACACTCATCTATTTTTCTCCCTTGCACACCACACTCCAGCCACACTTGACTTACATAAATTAAGTTCTTTCTTTTCTCAAAAAGTCCATAAATGAAGAATTACAAGTTTTGTGTTCATCTTTCTGCCTAAAACCAAGCAAAAATAATGGCACCTGTTCATTAATACCTCCTCTCTCTTTCTACACACACACACAAAACCCCTCACGCACAGTCCACAACACCCAATGAATACGTTTTGAAATATTTGTCAGAAATAATTGTAATTACTACTAAATGTTCCTGTTTGTAATATTGGTTTGCTGTCTTTCCAAGAGCAAAATCTCCAAGCAGGAATTATTTGCACATGCTTTATTAAGGAGGTAAAGAAAAAGAAGCAGTAGTGGGAAGTGGGAAATGTGAGGAGAAAAAGCCAAAGATCTCGTAATGAACTCATTCGTTCTGTGGGAAACTCCAAGACGAATCTTCTGAGGAGCTTCTGCGTACCTGTGTAGAATGTGTTCCGGATTTTCACTGTAAATGGAGCCTGGCTTATGTCAACTAATACTGCCCTCCTTCGTATGATGATGGCTCCAGGATTTTATCTCTTTGCTGTTTTAGCTGCACAAGTGGGAGGACTCAGCAAGATTCTACAGCTTCAGAAAGGGCACTCAGCCCCCATCACCCCCCCCCCCCAAAAAAAAGCAGTGAAGTTTGGCAGCTACATGAGATATGTACTTGCAGCTTGCAAAATTCTGCTCAGGACAGCTTTAACCTAAATCATACTTTCTTCAGGGAATGTCATATATGCCACCAAACAAATCTCCTATAGTCTACTTGTTCCTCCAGTGACATCTGCTAACCCCACTTCCTGTCCGCTATGTCTTTAAGTCTTCTCTGGCTCTTAGTCTTCAATATGGTGTTCCCTCATCAGCTCTAAAAGTGAGTAATTAGTAAGTCCGTGAAATTAGCCACAGTGTTACTGCTTTAGCTTGTTCCAAGGTGGAAATTCATTATCTCTGCCTTTCTAAATTTCCTGTTCTCTCAGCCAACATGGCATCTGGACCACGTGCCTTGCCTTGTGGTGTGACACAGATCGCCATTACGGTGTATCCTAAGACCTGTTTTTCACCCTGCCAGGTTGTGGCTGCTGCAATTTCCTATTCACTGTTGTTACAGGTACGGACACCCCAAAATATTTCCATGTGAATTTTATAGCTATTGCACCTTGATCACATTACATAGCAACTGCCCTATCTCCTCAATGTGATCCGTGTGAACCACACATGCCAGGATAGTAATTCACTTCCTTGTTTATGCATCTACTGACACCAAGAGCCAAGAATGATCTGGCCACAGTAGTATTTTTGGGTTCAATGCAATCCCTTCTCTACCCACTGCTGGGGCCACCCTGTTACTAGGTCCACAACAGCAACCTAGCATCCATAAAATAGTGGATACAGGAAGGACAAATTCCACAGGAGAGTCAGTGGGAGTGATGGTGGGAGACGTCAGTTCTAATTTTTTATTTTCTAGACCCATGTATTATAGCTGTTGGGGACACAGCAACATATGCTGCCCTTTGGTTTAATATCACATCCTGGGGAAAAGTATACCAACCCTGAATAACTCCATTCTCAATTCCAATCATGTTCTCTGGTTCTAGATAACATACTATACTGCAGTCCATCCCACGGCCATGTGCTTTTTCACTGTCAAATGTGTGCTCTCCGAACTTCATTCACCGGCAAATGTGTTTCTTTGTCTGAGGGAATATTATCTGTTATTTCATGTCACTGTGTAAAACACGGTACAAAGCCCTGGAATTGTGGCCCTTTGCAGGTGAGGAGGCAGCGGAGGCACGTCACCATCAGGATGAGCGCAGCTCCAGGAAAGAAGAATCGCTGATGCTTAAGGTGGAAGGGTTCTGACGATTGACTTGATGCAGTATTCCTTGAAAAAGAATCCATATTGGGGATTCATCTCTTTTCTTTCCTGTAGTGGACGCCAAAAGACAGATGACCTCTAAGCAAGATGATTTACAGCTGAGGGGTGGACTATCGGGTGATTTGTCCAAAGGAGCTCCTTATGAAGAAGGAGCCCGTGCCCTCAGCACGTAGTCATTGTTAATTACTTTCCTCACCTGTATCATTCCCTTTCAATTAAAGATTGGTGTGGAGGTTGTTCAGGGCTACCCAGAAAGTAAGGGCTACCCCGCCTTCCACAAGCTTGTACTTCTAATCTGCCTCTGGCCTGGTTCCTTCCTGCGCTAACCCAGACCAGGATCATACGAGTCCAACAGATTGGGACACTTTCCTGCTGGCAACTTGGTCATTCAGCAAGAGCACTTTTGGTGAGGAGTCCCAGTTATTAAACCAATTCGTGGCTTCCAATCTTTGACTTTGTCCATTCTACTTCTACGTATACTGCACACACAGGCTCTCTCAGAGAAAGACTTTTGGAAGGTTGAAGGTGGTAGAGTTTGAAAACACTTGTCCTTAAAGGAGAAAAAATAAATTGTGAAAACTAAGCTAAGGAAAAACATTAGGATGTCCAGAGATTCTATTTTGAAAGTCTTTCAAGTCATCCCATCAATTTTTTATAGTCCTTGGAGCAAAAAAAAAAAAAAAAAATGAGGAAGCAAAAGGTAGAATGCACATTCAGAGGGCAATTCTATACTCAGAAATAATGTCGGATGACAATAAAAATTTGAAGAATATAAACAAGAGAGCTAACATTTCCTAAGCAAACAATATTATTTAACTTTTAGTATAACCTCAGTAAAGTGCAGGCATAACTTGTTTTAATGCACTTGCTTTACAGTGCCTTGAAGATACATTTTTTTTTTTTAACTAATTGAAGAATTTATCGGTGCCCTTTTTTCCCCAACAGTCTCATTTTTTTCATGTCTCTCTGTCTTGTTCTGGTAATTCTTACAGTATTTAAATTTTGTGCTTGTTATCATGGCTAATGTGATCTATCATTAGTAATTTTTGATGTTGCTACTGTTATGGAGCACCACTAACCACGCCCACTTAAGATCGAGAACTTAAGAAATGCTGCGTGTGGCGCCTGTGGCTCAGAGGAGTAGGGCGCTGGCCCATCTGCCAGAGGTGGTGGGTTCAAACCCAGCCCCGGCAGAAAACTACAAAAAAAAGAAGAAGAAGAAGTGCTAAGTGTGTGTTCTGACCATTTAACCGAGCGGTTGTTCCCTTGCCTCTCTACTGACCCTCAGGCCTGCCTATTTCCTAAAACAGAATTATATTGGAATGAGGCCCATTAAAACTCTATAATGGCCCCTGAGTGTTCAAGTGAAAGGAAAAGTTCTATGTCTCCTGTTTTAAATCAAAATCTAGAAATTATTAAAGTTGAGGAGGGAGGCACATCAACAGCCAAGAGTGGCCAAAAGCCATGCCTCTAACCCCACACAGCCAACTTGTGAATACAAAGGGACGGTCATGGAAATCAATTCAAAGGGCTACTTCACTGAACACATAAATTATAAGAAAGCAAAACAGTTGTATTGCTGATATGGAGAAAGTTTTAGTAGTCTGGATGGGAGACCAAACCAGCTGCAACACTCCCTTAACCTAAACCTAATCCAGACCAAGGCTCCAATTCTCTTCAAGGTTGTGAGGGCTTAGAGAGGTGAAGAAGCATCAGGAGGAAAGTTTAAAGCTGGCGGATGCTGGTTTGCAAGGTTTAAAAAAATAAGCCATCGCTATTACGTACAAGTGCAAGGGGCAGCAGTTGCTGATGGGGGAGCTACAGCACGATATCCTCAAGACCTGGCTAAGATCTCAGATGAAGGTGGCGACATGAGACAACAGATTGTGTAGAAAAAATGTTGGAAGATTAAAAATATATATACATATTGGAAGATTCCAGCTAGGACTTTCATTGCTAGAGAAGAGAAGGCCATTCCTAGCTTTAAAGTTTCAAAGAGTAGGCTGACCCTCTTACTAGAAGCTAATGCAGCTGGTGAGTTTAAATTAAAGCAAATCTCATTTGTCATCCCCCAAATCATGCATCCCCTAAGTATCCTTATAACTCTCCTCTATCTGCACTCTATAAATAAAGCCTGGATGACAGAACATCTCTATATAGGATGGCTTACTGAATTTCCTTTTTCTTTTTCTTTTTTTTTTATTTAGAGACAGAGACTCCTTATGTCGCCCTCGGTAGAGTACCATGGCGTCACAGCTCACAACAACTTCCAGCACTTGGGCTTTGGCACTTCTCTTTCCTCAGCCTCCTGAGTAGCTGGGACTACAGGCACCTGCCACAACACCCAGCTACTTTTGTTTTTTTCCTTTTTTGTTGCAGTTTGGCCTGGGTCGGGTTTGAACCTTCCACCCTTGGTATATGGGCCAATGCCCTACTTACTGAGCCCCAGGTGCTGCCCATGGATGACTTACTGAATATTTTAAGCCCACTGTTGAACTTATTGCTCAGAAAAAAATTATATATATATATGCATATATTTACATAAATGTGTGTGTATATACACACACACACATATATATATATTCATTTGAAAATATTATTCTCATGGACAATGAACCTAGTAATCCAAGGGCTCTAACAGTGATGTACAAGGAGTTTTTTTTTTTTTTTTTGCAGCTTTTGGCCAGGGCTGGGTTTGAATATGGGGCTGGTGTCCTACTCCTTTGAGCCACAGGCACTGTCCCAGGAGATTTTATTTTTAATGCTTGCAATCATATCATTCATTCTGCATCCTGTAGATCAAGTGATAATTTTGATTTTGATTTTCTTAATTACTTAAGAGATGAATTTTTGTAAAGGTATAGCTGATGCACTGACTTTTCTGATGGATCTGGGCAAAATAATTCGAAACCTTATAGATACATCATTCTAGATGCCACTAAGAGGTCAAAATATCAACATTAACAGGAATTTGGAAGAAGGCAATCTCAACCTTCATGGATGACTTTGAAGGTTTCAAGACTTCAGTAGAGGAAATAACTGTCTATATGGTAGAAATAGAAAAAAATTAAAATTGGAGGTAGAATCTAAAGATCTGAATGAATTGCTGCAACCTAGTGATAAAACTTGAACACGGGGGTCACTTCTTATGGAGGAGCAGAGAAAGTGCTTTCTTGGGGTCGAATCTACTCCTGGTGAAGATGCTGTGACCTTAAATGTTAATGAAGGATTTGGAATATTAATTACATCAATTTAGGTGATAAAGAAGTGACATGGTTTTGGAAGATTAACTCTAATTTTGAAAGAAGTCTACTGTGTATAAAATGCTTTGAAATAGAATCACATGCTGCAGAGAAAGATTTTGTTGAAAGAAGAGTCAACCGATGTGATAAACTTCACTGCTGTCTCATCTTAAGAAATTTACAACCACCGCAGCCTTCAGCAACCATCACCCTTATTCATTCTGCAGCCATCAGCATTGAAGCAAAACCCTCTACCAGCAGAAAACATGACTTATTAGAAACATTGTGATTTTTTTCCCAATGGCCATGCTCTTGCTGAAACAGCTCACAGTAACCTCCAGCTCTTGGGCTTAGGCAATTCTCTTGTCTCAGCGTCATGAGTAGCTGGGACTACAAGCACCCACCACAATGCCTGGCTATTTTTTTTGTTGCAGTTTGGCCAGGGCAGGGTTTGAACCCACCACCCTCGCCATATGGGGCTGGCACCATACCCACTGAGCCACATTTTTAGCAACAAAGTATTTTAAATTAAGTTATGCACATTTTTCCTTTCCTGTTGAACACTTAACAGGCTACAATATAGAGTAAACATAGCTTTTATATGAACTGGGAAATTAAAAAAAATGTGTGACTCTCTTGATTATGATATTCACTTTAATGCAGTGGTCTGGAACTAAAGTAGCAATATTTCCAAGCTATGCCTGTATTGCATTTTTCACATGTTATATAATATTTAGATAGAATTTCAAAATTAGTATTTCTGTCACCATTTCACAGATAAGGTAATTTGAGGCCATAAATATTTATTAACACACTAATGAGAAGTTTGTGTAGGAGAGAGTAATTTTCACCTACAGAAAAGTTCATAGCTGACAACCCTATAAAAAAGACAGATTAACAAAAGAAAATCATACCAATGTATTTAATGATAGTTTGATGTGACATGGATTAGGGGGAACAAAGGGTATAATAGAATGGTAATAAACTGGGTGCAGGATTAGCTGAATCTTTTTATTCTGAGTCTTCTTGGCCTCAGGGGATAAGGGTAAAGGGCAGGAACTCTCTGGAATAAGAGTCTTATGACATATTTCCAGGAGGGGAGAGAGAAAGAATGTCAGGGAGTAATCTCCCTGCTTCAGTGTTTTTCTCAATTCCTTCAGTTTAAAATATTATACTTAGTGTCTCAAGAAGCCATATGTTGGGGTATCATTATGTTCTGAGCCCTGACACCTGGCTAGTGCTCAAATGTGGGAGCATTGTTCTTCCAATGGTCATGCCCTTGCTGAGGAAAAAAAAGCATTCACACTATATGATTCCATTTATACTATATTTTTTATAAGATGCAAACTAAAGTATAACAAAAGAAAGCAGATTTAGAGTCAGAGATAGGAATGAGAGACTGCAAAGTAATAGAGACTTCTGAAGGAAATGAAAATATCTTTATACTGATTGTGGTAATGATTTTATAGGCGTATCAATCTATAAAAACTCAAGAAATTGAACACTTTAATTATATGTAATTATTTACATAGTATTATATTGATTATTCCTCAATAAAAATAAATAAATTTTTACTGGTTGTAACAATAAGACACTGTGTATGTCTTGAAATGGAAAATAGGATAAAGATAATAAAAATTATTTATCAATGTTTTTTCATTTAATACTGGTATTCCTTTATACTTTTTGTTGTAACCCAGCCCACCTTCCCCTGCCCACTCCTGTTCCCCCCACCCTCTCCCGCCCATGTCCCGCCTCCGTCCTTCTCCCCCAGAGTCGACTCCAGGAACAAAGCCAGTCCCTCCTCCCCCCAGGGTGGCCAAGAACACGTTCCCAGGCCCCCTTCTTCCTCCTAGAGTTGCCAAGAACAAGCTTCAGGTACAAGGAAAAAAGTCCCAAGTTTCACAAAACTCCTAAGTTCTCAGTAGATGAACAATGGTAAAAAACTCACTGAGACTTGATTAATTACTGTTGTATAACCATAACCATTGTGATATAAAATGTATCCATTGTCAACTGAAACTGTATTAATTATCGTTCCATTGCTGTATCTATGACTACCTGAATTGTAACCCTCCTTAACCAGCCACCTTTCCCTTCTGTAATATGCTTACACAAAGCCTATAAAAGGTAACTCACCCTCACACCTGGGCTGCTGACTGTCTCTCAGAGCAGCAGCCCCTGTAGCAGGTAAAATAAATTACCAATTAATTAACCTAAGTGGGGGTCCGAGTCTATTTTTCCAGGTCCCCTAAGTTATTTCATTTGGAGGCCCCAGCAAGATCCTC
>CAUYQV010011046.1:0-21179 GCA_963574575.1 Galagoides demidoff | reverse complement strand
TGGCATCACAGCTCAT
Source organism: Galagoides demidoff (assembly GCA_963574575.1). NCBI lineage: Eukaryota > Metazoa > Chordata > Mammalia > Primates > Galagidae > Galagoides > Galagoides demidoff. The sequence goes on along the minus strand of CAUYQV010011046.1, from coordinate 21,163 downwards.
AGCAACCTCCAACTCCTGGGCTCAAGTGAGTCTCCTGCCTCCGCCTCCCAAGTAGCTGGGACCACAGGCGCCCACCACAACGCCCGGCCATTTTTTGGTTGCAGCCATCATTGTTGTTTGGCAGGCCCGGGCTAGGGATTCGAACCCGCCACCTTAGATGTACGTGGCTGGCGCCTTAGCCGATTGAGCCACAGGCGCCGAGCCCGAATTGTTTCTCTTATGTTCACTCCAGTGCTGAGCACCCATGGAAGGAACCACGAAGTAATTCATGGGCTTTTTCTTCTGGCAGCTCATACCAGCTGGGCGGTGATGTCAGGAGCACCTTATATTTAGGAAATTCAGAAGTAACAATAAACATTTGCGAAATATTCTCTGTATGCCTGAACTTTATAACAATTATACCAATTTTAATAAGATGCGTGGGGAAGAGCATCCCAGGTAAAGGAAATGGAAAAATGTTAATGGAGGAAGTGAGAGGCTCCTGGCTTACTTAGAGCCCAGGATGGTGGTGGTTAAAGTAGTCAAGGGGTCGGTTGCAGTGGCCCCAAAATGCTATTCTAGGGAGTTCAGACTTTCTTCATCTTGCAGAATGGATTAAACCGGGTAGCATTTATGGAGGAGACCATTAGGCAAGGGCAAGCTAGGATTGCACATTCAGGCACAATTTTGTGCTGTTTGCCTTCCTTGTCCAGCCTCCTCCTGGGCGCTCTGGCACCACGACTGCCTGCAGACATGGATCTTTGCAAATGATTCAGCTGGGCTTCCTGGCCCCTCTGAACAGGAGGCTCATGGCCAGAGCGTAAGTAGTGCTTTGTGCAAACTGCTGCTGTCACCACCGCCAGCTGGCATCATACAGGCATTAGTTCATTCAGTGCTTCCCAAGCACCTACAATGGCACCCAGTGCTGCCCAAGGTCTTGGCTTTATTCACTCAAGGCCTGTATTACATGCACTTTCTGTGCCTTTTTAGAGAGCCTGTCCTTGCTCCTTTCTCTCTCAGAGGCAAGAAAAAGTATCTATTTTCATCACCGCTCTCATTCAAGCCTCACAGCTACCAAGGCCAAGGTTTGGAGCAAACAGCCTAAAATACCAGCTGGAAGGCTGGGCACTAAGCACAGGCAACACACAGCATGGAGACCATGTCTTCTTTGTAAGGCACAAGTACTCCAGCTATTCTCTGGCTGTGTCCCTGGCAAGGAGAAGAGGAAGGAGTCCTGTTCATGGGGGTGTACAGTATGCTTACCCTGCTGTACCCAGCAGGGCTGAGCAGAAAACACTTTGTCCCAGTGCAACAATCTGTGAGCATCCTTAACCAGCAAGTGTTTGGCTGTGTGGGGGTGTGATGGGGACAGGGTGAGTGGTGAGGAGGAAGACTCTTGGAAGGTGGCTAGGGGCTCCAGCTGGAGCTCTCCAGTCTCCCAGACACACTGAAAATGGCTTGCCAAGGTGAAATCTCCACCCTTGGGCAGGAAGCAAGTGCACAGAAACAGCTGCTAATAGGAACTACAGTTTGTACATGAAAGAGTATTTATTGAAAACATGGTTACTGACAGGAAGCTCCTGGCTGCTCTCTGGTTACAATCTTGGCTCACAACTGAAAGTGTAAATCCCCCCCGCCCACAAAATTCTATTTTCCCCCAACATTCCATCCTAGGATAGGTAGATCTTATATAAATATATATACAAGTCTGTATAAGTATGGCCTATAGTAAAGAAAATATATAGTACACTCTTCATTGGGTAGTACCTACCATGCCAGGCTACCAATACTGTATGCCACTGTGTTAACATGTCCGAGGAGAGAGGCTGTGCGTGTGGTTTTCAAGTGCTGCAGCACCAGGGAAGCCCCATTGGCACAGCTGTGGCCTCCGCCAACCTCAGCCAGCTCCCTGAAATCATGGCCAATGGCAGAAACCACAGCACTAGGAAGGAGAAAAAGGGAAGGCAAACTTCCTGGGGTCTGGAAGGCCAAAGGAAAGCAAACTGGAGGGGGCTGCAATTCAGGTTAGGTGAGAGATTTCTCCCCGAGGAAGGAAAAGATATAAATGTGGGAGTAAGGGAGTAGAATTTAGTGACCTTACCACAGTCTAGGCCCAGGCCTTAGCCAGGGTTTTCCTGCAGCATTCCTGGAGACTTAAGAGGGCAGGACTTAGCCTGGAGGTCTTTTGACTTGCCAGACTGCGACTAAGAGCTTGTAGAGAGAAATTTTCATCTGCCCTGAAATCTGCAAGGGTAAGAGAGATGTGGTGGCTCTAGAAATCAGAGATGTTAGAGCCAAACATCAGAAGCAGCAGCATCTTGGCACCATATGAGGCTGAAGTAAGCCCTCATGAAAAAGACAAAAGCGAAGGCCCAAGGCCTGCACTAAGATCTGAGACATAGGTATTGGTCACCGAAAGGCAGTCACTTCAAGGCTCTCAACATGCCCAGTACATATGTCCCCTGTAGGCAGCCTTTCCTGGGCCAGCTCTTGCTCACATGGGGATCCAGCTAACCAGAGAGCAGGCTTAGAAAGAAAAGGTAAGTGGCTGTTGTTAAGTCCATTTCAAGAAGCAGTTTCTCAGGCTGGAAGGCAAGGGCATCTGCTGTTCATTCCTCATGGCCCAATCCCAGGCTTGATGGCGACGGAGCACCTTGCCTTCATGACTCTTAGTGGACAGGGACCAAGAGGAAACTCTAGGTGGTCCGAGTGGGTCTGAGGAAAGGCTGGCATTTACTGACCACCACAATCACTACGGATTTTGTACAAGCAAAGACAAGGCACCAGACTGTGAGTGTTTCTCCTGGGCTCCAAATCCCTTCTGGGTACCACTGTCTCTGGCTCCAGGCTCAGCCGTAGTGATAGACAAAGTCATAGCTACTGGGCTCCTTGGGAACTGGCGGTGGGGCTTCAGGGATCTGGATGTTCTCCAGGTCCAGGAGCCGCAGCTTCATCTCCATGCTCAGCAGGGTGTCCAGGTCACTCTTGGTCAGCTCACTGGACATGTCCTTCCCCAGAAGGGCACTGAGGCCGTCAATCCAGATGCAGTACTGTGGGGAGCAAGTTGAAAAATGTCACATGGTAGCTCCTAGTCAACAGATCTGCTAAGGGCCCCCCCCCCCACATTTTTTTCCCAGATTCCATTTTATCAAGTTTACTAAGGTATAATTTATACACATTAAATACATAGATTTTAAGCCTACACAAGGTCTCTTTTCTGATAGAACTCCCCAAAGTCTCTTTGGAACTACTGAATATGGACAAAAATTGATGTGGAATAATAACAAAGACAAATTAGCAGGTGATCATTTGTTTTTTTAAGAGAGGTTTTAAGGAGTTTACATTAAAACTTCCTATAATAATATGAAATATGACATAAAGTACAGTTACTGAATATAGCAAAATGAGACCTGACTACTGGGGCATCACCTACCCGAAGTTGCCCCCAAAATTAGAAATGGAAGGGGGCGAGTAAACATATTAGGTGAAAAAAGGACACAAATTGGAATCCCTATGGGATCTCAATTTTGTTTCAAAAAGGTAAATTAAAAAAAAGCCCAGTCAACTAATGTTAAAAACTAAGTACTAAAGAAATTGATCTGGAAGATCTCGTGCTACAAGGAAATAGCAGAGAAATCCTTTCAATAATCCTAAGTCCCCCTGTCTGCTCTGCTGCCAGTTTTCCTTTCTCCACAACTATGATCACCTGGTTCCCTTCTGCCTGTTTTTTATTTCCTTCCAAGAAAACTCTACTAGCAGCAGCTGAGGCCCTGCTCAAGTGTCCCCTCTTCCTGAATCACTCCCTCTAGTCCCAACTAATGGCTCTCAGAGCTTCCCAGGCACATAGGGTTTCAATTGCAGAGACTCAGTTAATATCCAGTATCTTCCAGGCTGCAGAGGGACCTATAAGCCCCTTGTCAGAAGAATCAGATCCATCTGGCTTAAAGTGGAGCCTGGATCCACTATAGCATGACCAGGAGCCCCAAGGAGGGAAGATCTGTCAAGTTTACTTGGGTAGGTGGCCACGGAGAAACTGAAAATGGGAGACTTTTCCTTATCCCAGGCAAATGAGTCGTTTCTAGTTGACCCCACTTTTCTAATGACAACCTATGGCTGCTGCTGAAGAGTAATGTGGACAGCCCAGATCAGGACTGAAGGGCCCACCAGGTGGCAGATCCTCAGCATCTGACAAGCTTCATGATATGCTGTGGTCAGCAACCTTGATGGGGATGTTCCTGTTCCACCCACTCCTCCCTTCCAGCTGGAGAGTCATTCTATTGTCCAAAGCTGTGCCACACTGCTCACCTCATACTTATTAGGTGCAATGAAGTTTAAGGTCTCATCAGGGTCATACAAGATGGAGAAGGCCAATTCTAGTACTTCCTGAAGGAAAAAAGGTTTCAGTTACCTAGAGCAATGGAACAACTTATGCTCTGTACACCAAGATCTTGGCCAAAGTCCTAGTAACTTGGCACCATCATCAAATGTGCTGACTGAGACACAATGTCACCAATCTCCTCAGGCATGTACACAAGTGTGGCTGGAGATGAGGCCCCACATCTCCACCTTAAAAGGGTGATACTCTTAAGATGGGGAAAAAAGTCATTTTCAACACTTAGAACCCTTTACTGTCTGAGTCCCTTACCCTAAGTTATCCTAAAAACTTTATTTTAGGCTCAGCATCTGTGGCTCAAGTGGCTAAGGCACCAGCCACATACACCTAAGGTGGCAGGTTTGAATCCAGCCTGGGCCCGCCAATGACGGCCGCAATCAAAAAATAGCCGGGCGTTGTGGCAGTTGCCTGTGGTCCCAGCTACTTGGGAGACTCGCTTGAGCCCAGGAGTTGGAGGTTGCTATGAGCTGTGATGCCACGGCACTCTACGCAGGGGGACAGTTTGAGGCTCTGTCTCAAAAAAAACAAACAAACAAAAAAAAAAACCTTTTATTTTATATTACCAAGATGACTGATTTTTCTTTTTACCAAACTGCAATTGGCACAGAATGTCACAGTTTAAAAAACCACAACAAAAGCAAACTTTATACAAAGATGGGACAATTTGAGTATCTATAAAATATGTGACTGTAAGGGAAACAAATATAATTTGCTGAAACCCTTGAGTTCATAGTAAAAAACAAAGCAAACACAAAATTGGTCATGTTGAATGATAGCAGGGAACTAACTCATTGTTTTAAAAGTAGGTACATAAAGAAAGAATCGGCATTTATTCTCTTATATTAACTGTACCACTGGGAAACCAATAGCAGATAAGGGCAAGTTTCTCTTCAGAGAAGTAGAGTTCAGCTCATAAATGCAAAGGGATGACTACATTAAAATACCACGAGTTTGAAAAACTTAGTTTACAAAAGGAATGAGGCACTGAGTATCAACACTCTGCTAACATCACAAGAAGAGAGACAAGCAGACATTATGTGCCCCTTGATAGAACATAACACCATCTATACATAGTCTTGCCAGAAAAATGTCAAACTGGAACTGGATGAAACCTCTAGATCCCTCCGCCAATTTATAGATCTAGGACAGAGGAACAAGTTAAACTATACCATAGGGAGATAATAAGCAAAATTCAGATGCTGGGAAACTACCCAACAAGCAACCTGGTTTCTTCAACTAATAAACTGCAAAGAAAAAAAAGATGGAAAAGTTGAAGGGGAACTTGTTAATTAAGACCCCATTTGAATTCTGGTTTAAACAAGACAGGCATGAGTGTGTATGTATATAAAAGTAAACATGTATGTGTTTTTATACAGAGAATGAGATTTATAAGACAATCAGAAGAAATTCAATTAATAGAAATCTAATCAATGTAATAGTTGATATCGAATAACTACTTTTTATTTCCTTTTAGGCATGATAGTGGCATTGTGGTTATGTTAAAAAAGCCCCTATATTTTAGAGATATTTACAGATGAAATAATTTGATACTTGAGATTTTCTTTAGGACAGACAGACTTTGCCATAGTTGCTGCAGTTGGTGGTGCATATATAGGGGTTCTACCTGTTTTTGTGTATAATCAGAATTCTTAAGAAAAATTCAGGAATAACTTAAAGAGAGTGGAAGAGAGCAAGTATGCACCAAAAAATCCCACCCCACACTATACTCTCCAGGTATCACTATGACAATCATTTGAACTATCTTTTCTACTCACCTTGTTCTGTTTCAGAGCACTTTTCTCTTTCATGTGGGGACAATCTTTCCCAGTGACAATGGCCTTAATGTCTGCAACAGGAACTGATAAATGATGGACATTAGTTTCTGGAAGCTCATGCTGCAAGTGGGTCACTGCTTGTGTCAATGTTGGAGGGTACACCCTGGACCCATGGATTCAAAGGGTCGTATTAGCTCCAGCTAGGTGAGGGTGTAAGGAGGCTTTGGACTTGTTCCCTCCTCCTTGTTCACTTCCTGGGAGTGAGACTGTGTCAAAGCTAACTGGGAGTCACTTCACGGGTCTTGAATTTATCTCCTCAAGGAATGGGGCCTTGGAAACTCACTTCACTTCCTCCTCACAATAATGAAGATGAAAATGCCATGCCAACAGCAATGGCAGCTGCTGACAGGCAGACTAACTGCCTGCCAACCACTCTTCTAGATGCTTGGCATACTTCAGTCAGTCAGTCCTCTTGGGAGCAGGGAAGTATGGCCATTATCCCCATTTTGTTATTTATTAATTTTTTGAGACAGTCTCACTATGTTGCCCTGGGTAGAGTACTGTGGCATCACAGCTCACAGCAACCTCAAATTCTTGGGCTTAAGCAATTATCCTGCCTCAGCCTCCTGAGTAGCTGGGACTCCAGGCGCCTGCCATAACGCCTGGCTATTTTTTGGTTGTAGTTGTCATTGTTGTTTGGCAGGCCTGGGCTGGATTCGAACCTGTCAACTCCAGTGTATGTGGCTGGTGCCCTAGCTGCTGAGCTACAGGCACAGAGCCCATTATCACCATTTTATAGGAGAAGAAACCAAGGCAGAGGGAAGAACTATCTTGTAATTAATTAGAATTCACGACTAATTAGGGACAAAGCCAGGACTTGAATTTGGGCAGTCTGGCTTTAGCGCTCCTGCTCTTAACTACTGCCTTTCAAGTTGGTCTTGAACCACCCCTTACAATCTGCACACCATATTCCCTTCTGTGATCTCATTACTTTTCCCAACAACCTTCTGAGATAGGTCAGGTAGAGATGATCTACAGCAGATAAGGAAATAGTTGCTAAGAGAAAATGGGCACAAGACCTGATTATCAGTTTGAAATAGCAGACCGGAGCTCAGGTCTCCAGCCACCATGACACATCAGCAGAGAAATGAACCTACTTTTCTCCTGCAGGGATTCGAATGTCACCTCCCCTTGAGGATTGTCATCCAAGTCACCGTAGTGCAGGACCTTGTGATTCAGTGCCAACCGGCAGTACCAGAACCGCTCTAGAACACAAGGGAAGCTGGGCAGTTGAGCAGGGACAGCACTGGCACAGGCCTGGGCAAACAAAGGGCAAGAAAGCCACCCAGGCAGGCCCCTCCTGGCACAAAGAAGCATGGTCAGCAATGCATCCCACACCTCCTCTCACCTTGCCTCCGGCGGTTCCCAATCTTTCGGAAGCTGCTGCCCTCACAGAGCCGGTTCAGGCGCTGCTGCTTGATCAGCTCAAGGATCTCAGGCTGGATCTTCTCTCTCAGCTCCCTGGGGTGGACATGCACCCGAGTAAGAGGAGGTCATGGGCAGGAAGGCAGGGCTGGTGGCTGCCTCTGGGACAGCACTTACACGATTGGCGGGGACTGGAAGTCATCCTGACTCATCCTTTCGGACTGGCGCAGTCGCAGAATCTCGGAGTAGCTCAGGCTTCGCAGTTTGCTTTTGAACTGATCCAAAGAGTTGGGTTTGGAGGGCAAAGCTCGAGTGATTTGCTCTCGGACTACCTGCATTACCTATGAGGAAAAGAGGGCAAACAACTCACACCACTGCTCTGATGATGGACAGGCTAATTCTGGAGCACTGCACTCTCTCCCACCCTGGTGTCTTAAGCAGACAGGCGCTGCAGACATCTGCTGGGTGAATAAGGACCACCTTCCCGGTGGTTATTCAGATCAAATGACTGACAATGACAGATGCCTTATTTCTTGTATATTTCCATTAGTTAATGATGTGGGGAAATGAGCACGGCTCTTTGGAGTCAAAATGGGTTTAGATTCTGACTTGGCCCTTACTCTATTCCTTGAACAGATCACTTACCATCCTCAGACCTCCATCTGTTCACCTTTAGAGTTAGAGAAAGAAAGACACATTTTCTGGTATGTGTTGCCATAAAGCATATGAGATGGGGCATGGAGGGCAAGCACAGTGGGGTGGTAAAAAAAAAAAAAAATAGGATACCAACTGCATGTGTACTATGACCTCACTAATGTAGGAAAAACCCAGAAGGAAAAAACAGTAGAGAAAAATGATTGTCATTGGGAGGTAGAATTATAGGTGATTTTTTTCTTCTTTATAGTTTCCAAGCTATTTATGATGAGATGATCAATTTTAAAACACTCAAAATCATTCCTAGTGCTCTGTACTAAGTGTGTACTCAGAAAGCACAGAGGATGACTATGGACTAAATACTCATGATGTGCACACCCCACCAGCCACTCCCACCTCCCCTGACATTCCTTGTGTGCAGAACAACTCAGTGGATGCACACAGGGAGTGCTCAGTAACCATAGCTACTCTTGCTATGCTCACCCTCTTGTCCGCAAGAAGGACGGGAGGAGCAGGTGCTGATTTCAATGAGCAAATGAGGCCTAGGGTACCAAGGAGAAGACACCTGCTCTGGGTTACAAAGGAAATAACAACCAGATGGGACTGAGGTCACTCCTCAGCCTTGTGACGGCAGCACTGCAGACCAAGCTGCTTTTCCAGCTCAGGGATTCTCCAAGTGCTGGACCGCTATCAAGAGACTACCATGTGACTGTCTCCTTCTATAGGCCTCAGAGGAACTCAGTGACACTGACCTTGTTGAAGTCCTCTGCTGTTGCTCTCATCTCCTTCCAGGTCTTGTTCAACAGCTGGATGCAGATTCCAAAGAGCTCTTCAAATGCTCGGTCATGGGTGAAGAACATCGGGTGGTAGTCATTGCGTCCTTCATTTGCTGTGGAAGTAAACAGGGAAAGGGTGAAGCCTCTGCCTGTGGAGGTCTGGGAGCTCGTGTCCAGAAACTGGATTCTCTGCAACAAAGTCCTGGGGAACAAAAAAAGCCCAAGGACTGTGGTGAACAGCAATGCGGGATAGGCCTTTCTCCCACTTCCTTAGCTTTTTTCTCCAGGTTGCCTTTCCTTGGTCCTCCTCTCTCTACCCTGTTACAGACTCAGCTAGCCCTTATCCATAGGCATGGGGTAGCTTTTGAACATGCTTCAAACTACCAGCTCAAACAAAGCAACAGCCATGATCTCTATAAACAAGGACAAGAGGAATTATCAGGGCTGGGCATAGTGGCTCATTCCTATAATTCCAGCATTTGGGAAGCTGAGTTGGGAGGATTGCTTGAGGCTAGGAATTCAAAGTTGCAGTAAGCTATGGTCAGGCGACTGCAGTCCAGCTTTGATATCAGAACAAGACCCCCACCTCTTAAAACTGAACAAATAGAAACAAAATAAAAAGATCAGTTATCAGTTCATGCAGTGACTTAAAAAAGCCAGAAATAACCCATAAAAAGGTTGTCCAGTCTTGAGTGTCATCAAGTTCTTGATGACAAGAAATGGCTGAAGGAGAAGAGGGAGCTGAGAGACTTACGTAGTTCCCCAACCTGCAGGATTTCACAGAGCATCTTGGTGAGCTCAATGGCACTACGGCCAAAGGGGCATTCGTGTTTGTCTTCTCGGCTGCTGTTCTCCAATACGATCTGTGGAGAGAAGAGATGAGGAAGATGAGGAAGAGAGGGAGGAAGGCGAGAGATGTGGCACCGAGACTGAGAAGGCCAGGCCCCTGCCTTTACCCGGATATAGGTGTCCTGGTGGAATTTAGCCAAGTACAGCATGTTGTCCAAGGCCAGCATTCCAGGAGGAGTTTGGGTGAAGTCCATGGCCGGGTTGATGTGGTTCTGGAGAAAAACAGATACCAATTTGAGATTGAGTATATCCCTGTGTGCCGTCCCATCCCCACTCTCTTAGCCACTAGCATGTGGCACCCACCCCTGTTCCAGCTCTTTCCACATGCCTATCTCTACTACTGAATTGTGAGCTCGCAGAGCACTGGACCATGGCTATTCATCATGCATTCTGGCATCTAGCATGGTGCCAGGCACTGACAAGTTGTGCAATAAACAATCAAATTAACTCTATCTTCAAGCCATACTCCATTACAAAATATTCACAATAGCTTTGCAAAGAACCTCGCTGTTTTGGTGAGAGAACAGGTCCCCTTTCTACTCACCTTGGCCCTCCTATGATGAATCTGTTTCATGGGGCCAAACAGGGCACATAAACTCCCCACCACCAAAGCAAACCAAGCATCAGGGCCACTCCAGCTTCTTACTGTCATCTTTTCCAGGGCCACCACGATGAAGGAGGGGTTGTCAGGGCTCTGTCTGGGTAGACCCTCCACTTTCGCATCAGAGGAGGAAGCCTAAGAACATCTATGCTTTGGGGTACTTACAGTAAATCCCAGCATTTTGTAGTCCTTGGTGTACATGGCTTTGCGTTTTTCAGTCCCACTCCCAGGAACATTGCTAGGGTCAGACTCTGCATCAAATGCAATCCTCCTCAGTTCAAATATAATGTCCCTTTGAGCCTGAGAAATGAAAGACAGCAGGTGAATCAGCTAACTAAGGGAAGAAAGGAAAAAAACAGTAGATCAGGTTTTTCTGGGCCAATCTCTGGCCCCAATCAATACCTTAAGAGGCGTCACCTCTACCATAGCAGGACAGAAATGGCCTTGGCCCACAGAATCACTCCACATGTAAATCATCCAGGGCAGATCTAACCACTTCTGCAAAAACCAAGCACAATGCCTGGTACAGAGACTAAGGGTGGACTGTGTCATAACCAGGAGAAAATAACACACAATTTCAGGCAGGAAGGCTGTGCCCCACGTAGCACCTACCTGGTCATTGGGGTCCATCTTGGTCATCATCCTTTCCTCCAGAAGGTTAAAGGTCAGGACTTGAAGGACATATAGCTGATGGGCCATCTCGGTTTTGATTGGGCGGTTTCCTCGGATCACATGCTAGAAAAAGCAAAGGCAGACAGCAGGGAACTAAACTGACTGACCCTTTGACTGAAGAGCCACATTTGTGCTAGCGAAAAATAGGGTATGCCAGGCAGGCAACAGAGCTCTCTTGCCACACCCAGGGACTCCATGTTCTCAAAGGGCTGAAGCATGAATGGGCTTGGTTCAGGCAGAGATGATTCACTGCATGCCTGAATGGCACCATCATCCTCTTTCTCCCCGGGGCAGGGGAAGTGGGATGGAGGGCAGGGCTGTACCAGCCACACTAAAGACTGAGGGGGAGACCACCCCAACAAGGCTATGGCAGGGAAGCTCAGCAGCTGGGCCTTACTCCCATCAGCCACTCCACAGGACTGCTAAACCCAAGGCAATGAACAGTAGGTATGGAGGAAGAGCTGTTTTTCCCTTAGAAAAATAAAATGTTTTAGATGGCTTCCCCCTGTGAAGGAACGTTAGAAAAGAGCATTTTCTTTATCTGATGCTGAGACACCTCCAAAAGGAGGAATGTCCAACTCTCCCACCGACCCCTCATACCACCCTCCCCTCTTCCCACTTCCCACATCCCCCACACCACGTCCCTCTACCTCTCTGACTCCGTCCTCCTGCCCTGTGCCCCGACCTCCCTGTAGGATCACCACCTCTCCTTTTCCGTCTGATGGCCCCCTCCTCCTCTGTCTGTCCTGGTTCATCAACACTGGATTATGCTCTTGTCTCACTATCTTCTTCTCACTCTTGTAACATCCCGCTTTCCTTCTTGTTCTCTTAGACGTCTCGCTGCTCTGTCTCACCCACTGTCATGAATCTGCCAATCTTGGTGCTTTCTTGCCCAAATGAGCTTCTTGCCTAGTTTCCCACACATACCAGCTTCATGTCCTTCATGATCTTTTACTCAGTGGCTCTACGTCTCCAGAGCTGCGCTGTTCAATATGGTGGCCACTGGCTAGATGTGGTTATTTGCATTTATATTAGTTAACACTAAATTAAGTTAAAAATTTGGCTCGTCAGTCACATCAGCCACATTTTAAGTGCTCATCAGTCACATGTGACTAGTGGCTACTGCATCACACAGTGCAGAGATAGAACATTAGCACAGAAAGTACTACCAAAAAGCACTACTCCAGGGATGTCTAACCCTAGACGAGTACCTTTTTAAAGCTCCCTCTAACTTCAGATCAGCTCACTTTAGAGGTTGCAAGTTCAGCTCACTCTAGAGCTTGCCCTGGCTCTAGAAAAGGTCAATCTCTTTAGACCTGCACCGCCCACTAGGCCCGTGAAATGTAGTTAGTCCTAACTGAGATGTGCTTTGAGTATAACTGCACACTGGACCTTGAAGCCTTACTATGAAAAAGGAAAATGTGAAATACCTCATTGATAATACTTATATTCATTACATATTGATAATGTTTTAAATATCTTAGGTTAAATAAAATATATTATTGAACTTGATTTCCCCTATTCCTTTTATAATGCTGCTACTGGAACATTAAAAATCACACAAAGACCTTGTGTTGTATTTCCACTAGACGGCCCTATTCTAGATCTCTCTTTTTTTTTTTCCAGTTTTTGGCTGGGGCTAGGTTTGAACACGTCACCTCCGGTATATGGGGCCGATGCCCTACTCTTTGAGCCACAAGTGCTGCCTGATCTCTAGATCTCTTTGCCAATTGGAGACTCCAGAGCTCTCTCCCTTCTCTGTCTCTTTCTTTCTCTAGATTTGCACTGACTAATACAGTAGTCAAAAGCCACAAATAGATATTTAAATTAATCTGAAATTAAAATCCCCAATTCAATTCTTCAGCCACATTAGACTTATTTCAAATGCTCAAGAGCCACACATGGCTAGTGGCTACCATTCTGGACACAGAGTAGCATGTCCAGCCTGGAGTATAGCGAGTACTAATGTACTCATCTCCACTTCCTGCTCCTCCCCGTGAACCAGTGACTGTGTTCAACTCTCCAGCTCCTGCTGTCTCTCAAGCATGAGATTTCTCTTAGCTCTGTCTCAGGGTTCCTCTCAACAACACAAGTTCACTTTCTTGCTCTCTGCCCTATACCCACTCCCAGCAGTTTCTCTCCCTTTCATCTCCCTCAAGTCTCTCTCTTGGCCCAGGGTCTCCCCTGCCACTGCCACTGCTGCCCCTTCTCACCACTCCTTCTACCTCACTCTGAGCCTTTCTTCTCTCCTGCTCCCTCTGTCCACCACCATGGTTTTCCCTACCTGTCTACCCCTGTTCTTTCCTCCTCACTTCTCATCATAATTTATAAATGGCTTTGGACAGAGGTGGAAGTTACTGTGATCTTGGTTTTCATTCACTTTAATCTCCTTTCTCAGACTTAACAGACATCACAATGGGAAAGTAATTAATTACTCTAGCCATCAAGGGCTTAAAGAAGTATGGCTCTTTAATGAGTTAAACCCATTTTGATGAATTACAGTACCAAGGCTTTTACCTGAAGTCTTACCTGACTGTTAAGCATCTTGGGCCTAAGCTCTCTGGCCTAACAGTGAAATCCCTGGACTTCAGTGACCCTGCACTAACCACTTCCTGCCAAACCCTTTGAGTCCTGAGTCTTGATGCTGAATTGCCTTCTTCTATGGAATCTTTACTTGTTTACAAGATTTGTTCAGAAATGAGCTGATCTTCTGACCCCACTGAGGTAAATAAGTCTCAAATATAATTAACTTTCCCTTAAAAGGGCATCCTCACCCCTACACATGCAGAGGAGAGTGCCCAGGACAGCTGCTCACGAGTGTGGATAGAATGTGTAAGAGCCCATGCACTCCCCGTCATGTGTGGGCAATGTTCTTATTGCTCAGGGTCCCTCCTGCCAGGCTGGTAGCTGGGTGTAACCAGTGAAGTGGCCAGCAGAAAGAAGCTAGTTCTGTAAGGTGGAGTCTGTGGACCCCTCATGTTTAGAGCACAGCTGACCACTCAGCTTCTCAGTGTTCAGAGCTTCCTCTTCGATTCAGCACCCTGGCTTTCTGTTCTGCCTATGCTAGCAGAGTGCTTACCTACACGCCAGACACCCTGGTAAGCACTGTATGTATCAGCTCATTCAGCCCTCACATCAGATGAGCTACCCGAAGCCCAGAGGAGTTAAGTGAATTGATCAAAGACAGGAAAATGGCAGAGCAGGGAGGCTGGTTGACTCCAAAGTCCACATCTTTTACACTTTGTTTCTAGATTTTCATTTCATTTTCTTCATTGTGGCCGCTCAGTTTTCCATTGTTTTTGACAACGGATAAAACTGTTTCCTTTTAATCTAGATCCTTGACTCTTTTCCCCAGCCCCCACCTCAGCCTCCTCCAGCCTGTATCACCACCAAGAAACAGGGAATTAGACCTCCTTCCAGATCCCTCCACCATGACCACCATCTACTCTCCCCTATCAGACACCCCTCAGAATAATCTTTCTAAAATGCAGATCTGGCTATGTCACCATCCTAATTTAATCCCACAGTTGTCCTTAGAAGTTAAATTCAGGCCTTACTTGACCAAGTGTTTTCTGCTTCTCCAGCCCCATTACAAATCTGCTCCTTGCCCCACCCTGTACCCAATTGCACACAGCTAGGTTCCCACTACCCTCTGCCTGAACCTCTTATAAGGTAGTAAGATAGATAAGTCTGCCTGCTTACCCTGCACAGCTCACCTGAACACATTCCTCTACAGGTTTCCTCACGCCCTCTCCTTCTAAGCAGGATTCTGCTCCCCCAGATCACAAACACTGACACACTGTGCTATGATTACTACTACTTGAGACAGGAAGGTCTTTGAAAGCAAACACCTGTCAGTGCCCTGCACAATTCAGATTTATGATTGGTATTAGCTAGATGAATTACTTCCCTCTTTTGTGCCTATTTTAATATAATTTCTCTGGATAAAAATTTTGGAGCAGCAGGGTAACAGTGTAATGGCCTTAGTCCCTCCCTGGAGGTGCTGCAATTCCTGGTGGGATGACTTCCTAGGGACAGTTCTGCTTACAGAAGATTACAAGAAAAAGCTTGCCAGTTTAAGAAGTATTTAGTACTTATTGATAAGCTCCCTCTGCATGTCCTCCCCAAAATAGTAATTTTAATAATAAAAATACAATAACTATAATAATAGTAATAATTGCTATTAACAGTAACAAAATACAGGTGTTCCAGGAACTTACATTCAGGATTATAGATCGAAGGTGCTTCTGTGCAAATGCATTGGCCATATCCTATGGAGAAAAATAAATTCATATAAGGCAAGGTGGCAGATGCACACCTGTGACAACTATCAAGAGGACGGTGGTGTCATAGCTCTGCGGTTTTTTTTCTTTCTCAAATTTTTTTCTTTTCAAATGAAAAGTGGGTGAATGAAAGAAAATCTACCATCAATTGTATTTTATACTCTGAAAAATTTCCTCACTCTTTTTTGTGAGTGCAAATTAACTCAAATAGGGTTTCCCTCCCCTAATGGCATAATCAACCGCATCATCATCAAAGACAGATGTGGACCACTTGAAGATAAGACATTTGTGTCACAGAATGCCAGGCAATACACATTGCACATGGAGCACAGAGCAGCGTGACGATTTCTAAGCCACATGCATTGTTGCAGACAGACCCCAGCACCAAGGCTGGGAGGGACACTAATGAAGCAGTGACTCCAGCTCCCCACCCTCCCCAGCAGACGGGCAGGGGCTTGGATGCTCTAAATCAGTACATAGTCTATGACTCAATTCTGACTCACTGAGGGAACAACGTGTTGGGTGCTTTGGGGTAATTTTTCATAATAGGTTCACCTTTTTAATTCTGTTTGATTCAGACTTTGACAGTAATGCTTTATTTATTTAGCAGATCCAGGAAATAAAGCACCCTATATCAATGAATCTTCCAGGGAGTGAAGCTTTAAGGGTTCTTTCAGAACCATTATTTTGATTATTCCTATGTAAATCTTTAAAAAATATATTATATATCCTGCTCTATTTCTGAAGCAACTCCAGTGATTATAGTTTAATCATTACCAAGGCCTTGGCTTCATTAAAAAGAACATCAGTTATTATTCTGTGTTGTGACACAGTAATACCCTGAGGAGCTATTGAAATGGGAAGCTATTTCCCCCTAAACAAAATGGTCCCAGATCACAATGCTTTTAATTTTTCTGACAGCTTTTCATAATTCTCTCCTCCTTCCAGTGTCAGCCATCACTTCTTACTAATGTTAATTAGTGTGACTTCACTTTCTAAACCGCTGCCTTCATTTAATTTTATAGATAATTCTAAATCAATGGGCCTAAGGGAGCTGTCATACCTCTCTTGTGGAGTAATATCCATGAGCTCTGTCATTTTCCCCCAGAGCTAAAAGGCCTCTCTTACCTCCAGATTTCTAGCCATATTCCAAATGGCTGACACTGCCAGGAACATTAAGTTTTACTTTGCATTCCCTGAGCACATGCTAGCTGGCAGAAAAGGAAGGTGGCCTAGAAACTTCCTTAGTAGCAATAGGCGGTCAGTGGAGATTAAACCTTGTGCGCACAACTCACAACGTGAGTAATTGACAGTGGTCTACAGCTTGAATGTAAAGGAGTTAGACCAAAAGATTCTCTGTGGTGCCGAGGGAGGCACTTATCCTCTTTACCACCCTCAGAAAGCTGACCTCTCCAAAGCTCCCTCTAACCAAGAAATGAACATTAAACTCTCTTTTGTCAACTGTCTAACCTTTTCAGATTCCTACAGTCTAGTAAGGGTCCAAAAAAGGCATGGGTTTACCTTTACTCTTTTGCGAAGGCAAGTTGGAAGGTGGCATATCTGTCTAGATGAAAGTCACAGGCTGTTTCTGAACCTGATCTTCCCTAGTTGAACCCATGAAAAAGCAAGTTACAAAGGAAAACTTGGGCCACACTCCCTGGGACAGGTAACCCCTAATCCTTTCTGTGACTCTAATATGCAGTACTTCCCTAAGTGTCCTGACAAAGGAGATTCACAACACATGTGACCTTTCCCTGGATCTTGGCATACCCTGAACATCTAGATCAGACCATGACATTCTTGCCCAGCTTCGACCTCCCCACCTGGAACGGCTGGAGCCCTCTCCACACAGTGGTGCTACTTACAGTGACAGGCAGGTCTAGAGGATTAAGGTGCTTGTCCTGCCGGCAGAAAGCAAAAAGCACAGAGAGAAGCGGACAGAATGAGCTTTTGGCTTACATTCAACATGGACAGGGAAGGGAGACATTAAAAAAGCCAAGCCATCCAGAAAGACAAGGACAAACAGAACCACAGATGCTCCTAGTCTTGCCTCTAGACTCTACCAAGAGCTTAGAACATGATCCCACTTGGGTGTTATCTTACTGAGCCCATAATACTGACAGAGAATTAAGTCTAACTTTTGTATACTATTTAGGCTTTTCTCAGAGAATCTAGAATGTTAGTGTTAGAAAGGCCTTCAGAGATCATTTAATCTAACCGTTTGGTTTTATAGAAAGAAAAAATGAGACTCACACAGGTTAAAAAGACTGGTTTGGCCCAAGAAGGGGAAGTACTTAATCTCCCAAGACACCCAATTCTTTTTTTTTTGGTTGCAGCCATCATCGTCGTCTGGCAGGCCCGGGCTGGATTTGAACCCGCCACCTTAGGTTTATGTGGCTGGTGCCTTAGCCACTTGAGCCACAGGCGCCGAGCCAAGACACCCAATTCTTAAGTCAGTGTTTATTACACTACCCAGCTAATTCCTTCTGGGTAAAATAGGCGACTAGCTTTTCGCTGATGATATCCTTGTGAGATAAATGGGGCAGATGTTGTTGTTCCCATATTACAGATAAGGAAACTGAGGTGCAAAAAGGCAGAGCTATTAGCAAGTTAGGGAATGATAGGGAAACCTGGATCAGAGGACCTTTATACATGAAACTTAGGGTTAAGTCCCATTCATTTTGGATTGCTTGGATTCAGTGGTGCCCACAAAGTCTCCTCTTCCTTATTCTTGGACTGAAAAGTTAGCAAAGTTGGCCATATTAAGCTGGTCGCCTGTTTGTGTAAATAAGGTTTTACTGGGAGACAGCCATATCCATTCATTTATCTATTGTCTGAGGCTTTTGCTGCCATTGCAAGGTTGACTAGCTGCTACTTGGACCATACGACCTATGAAGTGGAAAATATTCACTCTCACTTTATTTTTATTCATTCTTTTGAGACAAAGTCTCAAACTGTCACCCTAGGTAGGGTGCCATGGCATCATAGCTCACAGCAACCTCCAAATTGGGCTCAAACAATCCTCTTCCTTAAGTTTTTCTATTTTTTAGTAGACACAGAGTCTTGCTTTTTGCTCAGGCTGGTCTCAAACTCGTGAGCCTAAGCAATCCACCCACCTCAGCCTCCCAGAGTGCTAGGATTACAGGCGTGAGCCACTGTGCCCAGCCCGCTCTCACTTTAAATAAAATAAATATTTTATTTAACAGCTCTGCTCTGACCTAGGACCTAGCTGGTTTCCCCAAGTAGCTCTTTCCTGAGTCTTCCCTATCAAAGCCGCCGGCCATAGAGGGCTAAGAGGAAAGACTCTTGGAAAAAGGCTGGATTTCTGCTCTCTGCATGGCAAAGAGTGGGTAGGGTGAGAATTACTCTCTTAGAAAATCCCAGATTAAAAGTGTATAGAAGCAGCCACAGACCTGTCGCTTGTCCTCAGGAGCCTTCAGAAAAAGTGCATTAATCAGTGCAATGGCGTAGGTCTGAATCTCCTGGTTGGAGCTGTGGCAATGGAGAAAGAAGGCAGAGGGAGATTAGAAGACTGAACAGAAGATGATGCTTAGAGATGGTTTAGACAATCACTCACAGACTGTAATCAAATCATAATCCTAGGCTGAGTCTTGAATGTACTAACAGTGGGCATGATCTTGACCTAGCAATTCTGCTAATAGGAATATATCCTGAGACAGTAATCAGAGCCCTGTGCAAGATTTATTGACTAGGTGTTTCATTAAAGTACTATTTTTTAAAAAGGACAGCATGGTAAAAAATTCAAATATTCACATTAGCAACTCTGTTCATATACATGAGAATCATAGTAGTTATTAAAAATCATCTTTAGGGTAAATATTAACCTGGGATTCAGAGATGGGCTTAGAGTATCTGTTAACTCCAGAAATGGGAGAGAAATTGTTCTATGTAGTTAGTCAACTATGTGATATCTATTCCCTAAGAAGAGTCCATAGTTGTAATGGATTTTCAAAGGCATCTGGGATATAAAAAGGTTTAAAACTACCCTTTTAGAAGACTCTTTGACATGGGGAAATGTTTAAGATATATTGTTCAGTTCAAAAAAATTAAGGTAAACATAGTATATATAGTAAGATCCCAAGTTTGTACTGGAGGGATAGTCAATTTAATGTTTACCAGTGGCTATGTCTGAAGGTAGCACATAGGGCAAATAATTTATTTTTTGTGCTTTACTGTATGTTCTAAGTCTTTGAATACAAACTTATTTTACTTTAAAGAAACAAAACCTCTAGAATCTTATAATCCTGGCACTTGACAAAGTGTTCCCACCTGCCATGTTGTAGGTGCCTTCTGTGGTATCAAACCCAAGAGGGGCTGATGGGCTTTTGGGTCCTGGTCAGGCAGGGGGCACATAGGGAGTCTAATGGAGGACATTAAGTGTCCCTTAGCCCAAACAGCAGAGCACATAAGTACTGGTGACAGCTGTGGGCCAAAAATATTCACCAGTGACCCTTAAATGCCATGCTCCTCTACTGTCCCTAGGGAGGCAACTGGGTCATTCTCAATTCTGAGACCAAAAAAACCCCAAAAAACAAACAAAAAAAACTCTCCCCAAAAATCCCCAGAGAAGTTCAGTGCCGTGTACAAAAACCTGTAAAAGAAAAAAAAAATAAGGTAGGTGCGAGGTTATAGGGAAATCAGAATGCCACCTGGAGTTTATAATGTCCCTCTCACTCTAATCAACCTTGTTGGTTCTTTGGGTATGTAAGCTGAGGCTGAAGAATTCCTTAAAAGAGACGTGGGCGGCGCCTGTGGCTCATTGAGTAGGACGCTAGCCCCATATACCAAAGGTGACGAGTTCGAACCTAACTCCGGCCAAACTGCAACAAAAAATAGCCAGGCATTGTGGCAGGTGCCTGTAGTCCCAGCTACTCGGAAGGCTGAAGCAAAAGAATCACCTAAGCCCAAGAGCTGGAGGTTGCTGTGAGCTGGGACGCCACAGCATTCTACCCAGGGTGATAAAGTGAGACTCTGTCTTTAAAACAAAAAAAAAGAGACAAGAAATCAGAGCTAAAAACAAATCACTGTGCTTTCTTTTTACTTGGATTAATGGAGAAAAACAGGGTGGGAGCACAGCTGAGTGAAAGCTGCTGTAAGCTCTCAAATCCCTGAACTGGCAGGGGATTCTGGTAGCATTCTGGTAATAACCAACAAAATGGAAGTGAGCAAGAGTCAGAACGGTATCAGCTATATTACCAGCCTTGTTTTGGAAGGTCCAGTTCCCTTATATTGTACATTGCTTGAGAGTGGAGCTGAATGGAAAGGAGAGAAACAGTGCTCCAATGAGATCATTTGTCATATGTATTTTTATATATGTGAAACATTTTAAGATGTGATAAGCTTCTTAAAAAAAAAAAAGCAAAACAAACAGACAAAAAAACCACCTGCATTTGTTAAATAGTTAACATGTGCTGGCCACTCTCCTAGACCATTTCATCTCCTTTGATTCTCACAGTCTGAGAGGTGGGGGTGATGAGTAAATTTAGACCAGAAAAGACTAGGTAACTTGTTGAAGGCAGAGACCTAGTATGTGGTAGAGTCTGGATTAGAACTGATATTCTGAACTCACGTCTTATATGATACTATACTTACTATTCCTCATTGTGCATTGTTAGTTCAGTAAGCGTTCATTCAACAAACACTAATTGAGCTTGTACTTAAGGCAAGGGATACAATAATGATTCACCTCTGTTCCATGGAAATTCAAAGTTCTTTTTTTTTTTTTTTTTTTTTTT
>CAUYQV010011044.1:0-27930 GCA_963574575.1 Galagoides demidoff | reverse complement strand
TGAGACGGAGCCTCAAGCCATCCCCCTGGGTAGAGTGCCATGGCATCACAGCTCATAGCAACCTCCAACTCCTGGGCTCAAGCGAGTCTCCTGCCTCCGCCTCCCAAGTAGCTGGGACCACAGGTGCCCGCCACAACGCCTGGCCATTTTTTGATTGCAGCCATCATTGTTGTTTGGCAGGCCCGGGCTGGGGATTCGAACCCACCACCTTAGGTGTACGTGGCTGGCGCCTTAGCCGATTGAGCCACAGGCGCCGAGCCAGTCATTTATTTCTTTTCAGCCTTTCCATGTATTGATTTTTTTTTTCAAAGAACCAGCCTGTTTCATTTATTTTCACTATTTTTACTATTTTCAATTTTATTGATTTCTACTCTTTCTTTCTTTTGCTTGTTTTGGGTTTACCTCTTCTTTTTCTATTTTTGGAGAAAATAAAAAGCAAGTAGTTTTATTTTCTATAAAAACTATTTCTATTTTTGGAGAAAATAAAAAGCAAGTAGTTTTTATTTTCTATAAAAACTATTTCAGAGAAATCAATCTATACTTTAGCTTTTACATAAAAAAGTATTGTCTTTGCCTAGAGATAAACAACTTGGTAGTCAAAAAAGAAAAAGAAGTTAAGATTAACTGGTTAAAAATAAAATAAGACAATTCAAAACGTAATGAAAAGATACCATGTGCTAAATGAAGAAAACCTGTCATTGCTGTGTGATGACATTACCTGTAATATTTTCTAATTAACTACCTACCATTGCTCACCAAGCATCAACTTGGGTTTTCTATGTAGTTTCCATTCAATGAAAAATGGGCTCATCAACCAACTCCCTACTTTATCCTCTTTGGGACTAATAAACTGGCATTCTGATTTACAGATAAACTCCTGTGTATTGAATGTGAGCCTCTCCTCTTCAGATGAGTCACTTCTCAACATGCTGGGTAAGTATTAAGTTTTTAACTTTGCAAAGCAGAGCATTAAACTCAATTTACCACAACAAAGTCCAATCACTTTTGTAAAACTCCACTGAGTGTTTAGCTGGCTTCCTTAGGTGACTTTTATGCTACTCATCTCTTCAAAATGTTATCATAGGCTGTAAAACTTAGGTACATACGCTTGGTGTTATTCTAAGGCCAATAATGCTAATGTAACTTTAATACAGAAAGGGAAGTGTGAAATACTTTATAATTCTTAACATTTATAAAGAATTAACACTAGCAAATAACTAACATGCAAACAACTCACTGTCAAAATATTTTTAAAACAAAAAATTTTAAATACTTTTAACTCATAATGTAGAACTTGTAATTTTTGAGGGAATGTGTGTTAATAAATTAGGTATTTAAGTTTTCAGTTACTTTTTTTTTGAGACAGAGTCTCATTCTGCAACAGGGGGTAGAGTGCTGTAGTGTCATAGCTCACAGCAACCTCAAACTCTTGGGATAAAGCAATCCTCTTGCCTCAGCCTCCCAAGCATCTGGGACTACAGTTATCTGCCACAACACCCGGCTAGCTTTTCTAGTTTTAGTGGAGGCAGGGTCTCACTCTTTATCAAGCTGGTCTTGAACTTCAAGAGCTCATGCAATCCACATACCTCAGCCTCCCAAACTGCTAAGATTAGAGGCGTGAGCCACCATGCCTGGCCTCAGTTACTTTCTTTACCAATTCTGTGACTACATGTATGAAAAGCATTTTGAATTTATGAATACTTAAAATTCATTGTAGAAACTAGGCTTCAGCAATAAAACAAATTAAACAAATATTTATTCTATATATTTGAAAATTCCATCAGAATTTCCCATCTTTCTGTACTATTGAATTGGAAATTAACTTAAGTGATGTCATTGGCATTAAAAATTTTTAACAATGAAAACTTCATTTTTGTTTAATAAAGATGCATATTTGGAGGACAGAAATAATGGTACTACTTTCTGTACATATTCTGCAAGTAGTGAATTGATAGAAATAACAATTTGTTTAGTTAATAATTTTGATTCTTGGAATTTCAATATGGTACTTTTACTTTACGGAAATGAACTGAGAAGGCTCTCACTGTTACAGTGGTATTCCACCTTCGCCAGCCCCACATTGGCAGCTACTTTTATTGAAATGTATCACTAATTCCCAAATACATTTTCCTTGGTGATTTCCTTTGAGAAATAAAACTATTTCAGAAACAATTTAAACAGTATCGTTCTTTCTATCGTGTATCTTTTTGGAACATTTTAAACATGAGCATCTGCCTCTTGTTATTCTAAGACCCCCATACTTTAATATGAAGACTGGTACTATGAATGCCAAATTCACAAGAAGGAACAGTCGCAGATTTAATCATTTCACTGTGAATTAGACATTAAGCACCAATCAATTATATTTAACAAAGCATGAAATTATAAAATCAAATTCTTTGGCATTCATTTACTGGCAAAGAAAAACAAAAGATTGAAAAAGAAAAAAAATTAAAAATGAGTAGTAGGGAGGAGGAAAGAAACTCATTAAAAAAAAATCACATTAGTTAGAACTATGTATAAAAAAAAATGCAACTGGTACTTTGTGAGGCTGAGGCAGAAGGACTACTTGAGTCCTGGAGTTCAAGACCAACCTAGGCAACATAGTAAGACCATGTCTCTAAAAACATAAAAAATAAAAATTGCTGGCCAATTGTACTGGAAATACAGAAATACTAGAGAGATAGCTTATCTAATATTCACACTGTGGAAAGTCTCTTCTACCTTAAAAACTCACAAAACCTATACTCACTCTTAGTTCACTTAGAACTAGACCACAATAGGCTAGACGCTCATGCATCACCATCACCCTACTTGTTTGTGGTAAACTAGAAAGCACGCACGGAGACCTAGAAAGTTACTTAGGACTATGCCAAAAGTGGAATGCTGCTTTTGTGAAACCAAAAACTGCATTTGTTTGGCATTAGTTGTAACAAGTTATTATACTGAAGTTTTCAAGGATTTTGCAGACTCTTGCTTATACTGATCTCTAAATGTACCAATCCAAAAGCAGAATTTAATATTCTGAAACACTGTAAGTGAATCCTAAAAAGAACTTAGTAAAATTGCTTTAAAAGGTTTACTTTACTTTTAAAAGCATCTGTTGCTCCAGGTGCATGGTTTTTGTCTGGATGAAACTTCAAAGCAAGCTTTCTATAAGCTTTTTTCAAATCTTCATCACCAGCATCTTTCGTAACTCCAAGTACTTCATAGTAATTTTTACATTTGTTTATGCTGTGAACAAGAGAGTGTATTATAATGTAAATTTCAAGGAAGAAGGTCATGTGATATCTCTAATTTTTAATTTATTAGAATAGTACAAAGAACTATCCCTGGATTGTTTTCTCAAAATCTAATGATGGCTTATCCCTTTAAGAGTCAATTTACTTCATTCTGTTTTTTGACCATAGATCATTCCCCTAATCTCTTCCTAAGTCTTAAGAAGAGTAAGCCATGAGAATGTTCTTAGTGTAATTTATCACAACTATAGAGAAGTAAAGTAAGCCATAATAGTTATGGATGAAGGACAGAGTATATACTATAACTAAAATGAGAAGGTAAGAATAATTTTTAGTATTCTTGCATGGATAAAAAAAGTCCTAAACTCAAAAGTATATCATGGTTAAAAATGACTTTGCAGTACATTCCAAGAATTTTATTCTTGCATAATGTAGATCTAACCAAGTATCAAAGCAATAGTTTAGTGTAAGTAAAACAACTGCAGAGTCCTACAGTTTAAATTTCAAAATAAGTCTGATGATGGTAAGAATTTATCTGTGTTATTCTCTGAAAAAGACAAACTCTTGTAATAAAATATGACATGGGACTCAATAATTCTTGTTACACCCAATTTTCACTGTGATAATTATACTCCATACTATTACTTATATATAGTTTGTATCTTAAAGATGAAATAGATTTAAACCCAAAATTCTTAAAATATATTAGGAATGGAAAATAAATACTCTGAATGGAGCAGAGAACATCAAGTACTTTTGGATGCCAACGTTTTCCCACAAACTAATAACTGCTTTCACAAAAGCCATGGTATATTTTAAACATGTTTTATAGAGTATTTTGCAATTTTAGATGTGTTCCATGGACAGGTGGCTTGTTGACAGAGGTAGTAACAGGTAAAATAATCTAAGGTGTAATTGATCGTTGGGAGCAAAAGAAAAGACTGACCCAAAGTTTTCAAAAAAAACAAGTTGATTTTTTTTTAATTATAGCTTGAACTTTAGTTATCATACTGATTGGCACATGACAGGTTCTTAGTAAACATTTTTTGATTAAATGAGTCCTAGCTTTCTATATGTAATGAATATGAACTGGGGGGAAAAATACAAGGTAATATAAAATCGTAGAGGTTTATAGAAATTTTCATATAATTATATCAATAATAATCTGTTATATAGTAATAATAACTAAAATTGGATCTTTCAACTTTGGATACTTAAAAAAGTTTAACCAAAAATCAGTTTTATTTCAAAGACATGACATTATCCTTTATTTACTCAGTAATATGTATCGACTACCACTATGCCTCAGACATTGTTCCAGGTACTTGAGATAAATCAGCAAACAAAACCAAGAACAACCTTTATAGAGATTCATTCTCCTAGGTATGTTTAGAACCTATGTGATAGGAAAAAAAGAGAAGAGGGGCATTTATTAAAACACCTACTGTGTGTTAGCTACAGGTCAACAATCCCGTATCCACAGTCCCATATTCACAAAGCTCTGAAAAATCAAAGTTATTCTATAACTAATCTGACTGCAAAACACTTGACTTGAACTCTTTTAAACGTAAAATATGACCTGAAAAGATGAGAAACTACTATTGGGTCCTCATTTTTCCCATGTAAGTGTAAATATTTATATGTTTTACTTATGTTATAATTTGATTGTGAACTGTAGCTCCACACACAAAGATGTACATAATATACAACACAGTCATCCCTTGATATTCACTTGAATTGGTTCCACCAACCTCCTTTATGTACCAACATCCACAGATGCACAAGTTCCTAATATAAAATGGTATAGCATTTGCACATAACCTGCATCTATCTTCCCACATACTTAAAATCTCTGGATTCTTAATAACACCTAATACAATGTAAATGCTATGTAATTAGTTGTTAATACTTTATTTTTTATTTGTAATATTTTTTTTCCTCAAATATTTTCTTTTTTTTGGCCGGGGCTGGGTTTGAACCCACCACCTCCAGCATATGGGGCCGGTGCCCTACTCCTTTGAGCTATAGGCCCGCCCCTCCTCAAATATTTTCAATCTGTGGCTGTTGGAACCCATGGATGCAAAACCTGTGGACATGAAGGGCCAACTATATTCTCTTACTTTTTTTTTTTTTTTATTGAGACAGTCCCTCTTTGTCACCCTCAGTAGAGTGCCGTGGTGTCATAGTGCATAGCAACCTCAAACTCTTGGGCTCGAGTGGTTCTCTGGAGTCCTCAGCCTCCAGAGTAGCTGGGACTACAGGCGCCCACCACAACGCCCAGCTATTTTTTGTTTTTGTTTGTTTGTTTACCAACCCCAGGCCGGGTTTGAACTCACCAGCCCCGAAGCATGTGGCCGACACTCTACTGACAGAGCTATAGGCGCCCAACCCTCTTACTTTATTAAAATATGAATAACTGTGAATTCTAAACTATCTTTGGTCCCAAAAATTTCACATAAAGAACTATAGAATTTTATTATGATTGTGTTATACATATTATGTCATTCACTCCTGATTAGGGAGGATATTTCTTATTTAAACAATGAGGAAACCAAAGCTTTGAGTGACTGAGGAAACTGTCTAAAATTACATAACCAGGAAATAGGTGGGAATAAGGCTTAATTTCCTCAACAGAAATTTATTAAGCAACTGCTTTCTGCTAGACATAATTTCAGATGCGCCAGTGGTGAATAAAACAGTCAAGAAAATCCCTAATCATATTAAATTTACAATTGGACGAAGAATAAACAGTAAATATATAAGCAATATATAAAGACATCAAATGGTGATTAACTAGAGAAAAATGAAGTACAAAAGAGAAAAAGAGAATGGAAGGATAGAGCTGTTATTTTAAATAGAACCATAAGAGAAGGCATCAAAAGTAAGGATTCAAACCTCTGTTGGTCTCACTTGCAAATCTTGGTGTCTCAAAACCAGAATAACGAAGAAAAGGAGCCTTTTCCCACTCCAAAGTGACCATTGTCTTCCTTTCTTCTTCATTCTTACAATCTCTATCTAAGCAGACCCTCTTCCCTCCTAAATATTTACATGTTTTTGGTGCTCAGAACTCTCCTCTGACTCCCTCTCTTCTCACTGAGCTAGTTTCTACAACTTTGTCAGACCTCAGCTTTGCTCTTCCTTTTCTCAAGAATACCTCAGGACTAGGTTTGGGGCCCCTCTTAAATGGTTCTAAAGCCCTCTGAACTTAGCTTTATCCCAATAATTACTCTAATGTAAGGCAGCTGCCTGATTATTTGTCTGACTCCTCTTCTAGACTATAGGGTCTTAGAAGGCAGGGATTATGTCTTGTTCACCATATGTGTTGGATGGATGGATGGATTACTGTTTCAGTTTGACATCAGAAATAGTGGGGATCTGAAAAGTCATGTTCAGGTCAAAGATGATGAGCGCTGTAATGAAAATATAGTTGGTACCAAAAATCAATTTGAAATTGAAGAGAAACAATTAATAGAAGCGAAAGAGACTGTGAGATAAGGAATAGAGCTAAGAAAGTGGCAGATAGTACCTGAAAGCAGAAAAGGTAGTGATAAATACTGAACAATTCTAAAACCATTACTATTTGATTTGAATGCATAAGATGTTTAATTGTGTTGCAGATTAACCCTGTAAAATTGTTCTGTTGATATTTCTTGAGCACAAAACGCTGGGCAATAGAAAAGTGCAACCCAGGAAAGGGTTGCTCAATAGTGTAGGGAAAGTAGGCTGGAATTTGTAGTGCTCTAGATATGTATGATTAAGCTATAAAAAAGTCTAGATAGGAAAAACAATTATTTCACTATTTTTTAGCAGTATCTGACTCTACTGTTATCTTCAGTGCCCTAAATTTTTCATGAATTCTCCTCTAGGAGAAATTCCTGAGAAGCCAGGTTATAAAGTCACCATCACTAATGGATAGACTAAGGACTATTTCAAGTAATGCTCCAAATATAGTCATTCACCTAATTTTTCATACAAGTGAAAAACTATTCATGTATCTTTCATTTATATTGTTGTTCATCATGTTCCTTTTTAAAAGCTATATGCCTTTTCACAGTAAGCTGCTTTCTGAAAGATTTAAACCTTCTTGAGCCTCATCAAAGAATTAAAAAAGAAAAAGAAGTTAAAAAAGTATAACTCATCATCTATGTCAGAAGGAAATAACGTACAATAAGGTCCAAGGTGTCTGGAGCTCAATGGTGGGAAAAATATGCCTTTCTGGCTTCTTTTATATGCATTAAAGCACAGTAGGCAGGAGAGGAGGTCAGGTCACCTTCCAATTCTCCTTTTCTTCATGTGCCATAGCTAATCATTTAGTGTAGATTCAAAATTTCATTAGTGTTTAAAAACATATTTCTGAAACAAAGGGTTATTTATTTGATGTTTAGCACAATGATTTTTCTTCTTATTTAAAGAACTAGAACTTAAATCAAACCTTAAATTCAACTCACCGTAATTTAAATGACTTAGAGTTGTACAGAGTTGAAATATGACAACTATTTCTCAATTATTTTTTAAATATGAGTCTTCTTTGAAGAAGTTTTTATTATATTATTGAAAAAAGACCATTTCGTATTTTAAAAACTCATAAAATCAGTATGAAATCATTAACTGGGAGGGATATCATTATATTTCAACTCAAAGACAAAAAACAGTGCCAAGTGTTAACAGGATATTAGTTTATAAAGTTACACACTTGTTCCTCAGTCTTACTGTAAGCCAGCGCTTACTTATGCAATGCACGCAGTATTATTGCAAGGCTTCTCCCTATTGAGCCAAATTGTCACTGAGCAACTTGTTTGCATAATCATGCTAAACAACAAGGTATCATGGCTTTCTTCAGAAAAATCTCCTGTGTATAGGTACAAGAAAAAACAAAACTATACATCATGTAAGTGTGTGTTGATGATCTATTCCCTCACTAACACCCATGAAGGTTAATATAATGAACAAATGTTACATGATTTCAGCTAAGTCTTACATAGGGTACTAACTGAAGTATTTTAAATAACTTAGGAATTCTCTTAAACAAATTTCCAATAAAATTTAGTCCCCAAAAGAAAAAAAAATTACATTTATTAGAAAAGGTATAATAAAATTATTCAACAGAGATTCAATTTTTAATACAAGTATGCTACTGAGCTAATTCTTCTACTTATAAAGAATTCATGTTCTCAAATGTAGCTGAACTCTCAATGGTAAGTCAACAATTCTTCTTTTGCCTTTGCTTTCCACCTTTACAAATATTCCATACTGGCTGGGTGTCAGTAGTTCAGTGGTTAGAGCACCAGAAAACAATAACAACAACAACAAATATTCCATACTTTTATGACATTCCTCAAGCTCTGAACCTCATCTCTTTTCTTCTAACTCTCATCTCCAATTTTATTAAGAAAATAGAAGCCGACAGAAAAAATACTTCTTCAATAATTCATGTTTCCATCTGTCCAACTCTGGTCATATACAAAGTGCATTTACACTCACCATCATCTTTCACTCTTCCATTCTCAAGATGTTCCCTGCCTAAAGACAGGAAAGTCTTTTTTTTAATCTTTTAATTTAATTTTCAATATTTAATAATTTTATAGTAAACAGAAAAATTTTCTTTTAGATACTCAACTTGAGCATAAAGAAAGTAAACATTGATTTCCTAAATCAAAGGGAAATGTCTTAGGAAACATCCAGGGTGGAATGGTTGGAAATGTTGGGAGAATATGCAGTCTACCTCAATGGCTCAGGATCTACTTCCAAACTATACAACATGAATAAACTTCATTACAGTTTTAATCTCATTACTTTAATAAAATGAGAATAAACTTTAGGCCCTAAAACCATTTTTTGGGAAATTTCTTCTCCAAACACCAAATTGTTTTGTTTTATAGACTTTCAACTTTGCAAAAAACTTGAACTAGCAATGTGTAAATTTTGAAGCTTAAAAGACCTTTTCTGAAAAAAAAAAAAAAAAACTGGTGTAAAAGTATAGGAGTTCCTATATATAAATATAGATAAATTGTGTTTGCATACTTGTGTGCAGTTTCTTTGTAAATACTCCAGTAAAAAGTAAAAAAACAAACAAGCACACATATACTTTGGGAGGATTACGTTCAATATCAATGGGGGGTGTTCAGAGACTATAATGGAAAGCCTGTAAAATCAACACCAGAACAAAAAGATTTATCATCGTATGTTCTTCCTTATTTCTACTACACCTTGAACTAGTTGCCTTTTTCTTTTCAGCCTTGGGTAAAGGAAATGTAGAAATAAAGACTGTTTAAAAGAATACCAGATTCAGAAGATTCATATTTTCCAAAACTTTCATCTCTAGTTTTTCAGTGAACTTTCAGATATATAGATCATTCTATATTCTTTAAAAACACACACACGCACAAAAATTATAAACAATACAATACAATTTACTGTGAGTGTTTCATTTAGACTATGTTCTCCCAACATAAAGTAATTCATTCAACAAAATATAATGTTTTTAGAATGTGGTCTCCATGAATGTGTTTGCATACTCCAAGTTTTTCCTGAAAAAAATTCAAAAATAAGTCTTTCTTATTCACTTACCTCACCTATTCAACTGTCTCTGACGCAGTACTACCATTATAAAAGTGAATAGCAGCATTATTCATATTCTCAAAGTGCTTTTCTACTTCTTATGCTAATCAGATACCCTATTATGGCTTTACCAGGACTAGAGAATCATTTTTCCTCATTGTGATCACACTAGAATAAAATGTTAAAATCAAGCGTTTGCATTCAAATATAGAGGGGAAAAAGCAAAATTTATTGATAATTCACAAAATACTTCCCTGAAATAAAACCTGTAGCTCAAAATATACTTAAATTATGCTAAGTAAAAAAGAGAATGGAGCAAAATGGATGAAAAAAATACTGTTAAAAGCGAAACAGGCCAGGTACAGTGGCTTATGCCTTTAATCCTAGCACTCTGGCAGGCCAAGGAGGGAAGATTGCTGTAGGTCAGAAGTTCAAAACCTGCCTGGGCAAGAGTGAGATCTTGTCTCTACTATATAAAAATAGGAAAACTTAGTGAGACATGGTGGGGCATGCTTCTAGTTTTAGCTACTCAGAAGGCTGAGACAGGAGGATCCCTTGAGCCTCAAAATTGAAGGTTGCAGTGAGCTATGATGATGCCACTGTATTCTAGCACTCAAACAAACAAATAACTCCCCAAACAACAACAAAACATAAAAGAGAAACAAAAGGCCAACAGAGAGAGACTGTAACTAGTTTTAATTACTCTTGAGTTAGTTCACTATTCTAGATAATTCACTCTCCATGAGAATTATCTAATTAATCACTATTCAATGTATCCTTAAACTTTAGTTTTCCTAGCAGAGAAACACTAGTGCAACATCAATACAGCTTCCTGAAGCTTTAGCAGAAAACAAAATAGTTTTTTCTGTAGTGTTTTCATACTCAAACTTTCATCTTATTTCCAAAAAGCCCATTTTTACTTATAAAGCCAGGTACCCAAAACTCAGTTCATAAAGTTTCAACTCTAATTCTTGTGCTTTAAGTAGAACTATATCATGAAACTAAAACATAGATACCCAATAATCAGAGTAAGAAAAACATTAAAAGGAGAAAACATTATGTTATCTGCATACATATGAAGGTGGCCTTCATATGTAATATTTTAATTTTTAAAATATTGATATAAATAGGAAAGTGAAAATGCTGTTGCTATTACAGTTACTGTTCCTCTCCTATAATATTCTTCCATTTTATCTGTATAAAATAATTATTCATCTTTCAACATTACCATGTAAAAAATGTATTGTATAAAAACCTGAAAAAACTTTCCTTAAAAAAGTTATTTGGAAGATGCTTTGTAACTTATTTTAAAAAAGAGAATTACGAATAAAGTTGGTACTTTACAAAACGATTTTATAAAGAATGTAAAGCACAGTCATAGCCAGAGTTCAATTCCTTAATGTCTATTCTTCTAATAAATTATATTTCGAACACATTTTTTTAGGTGTTATAACACTAAAAAGTTCTATTAGAATTAATTATGACTAAGATATAAATCATACCTGAGAACTCCATCTACTTGGTCTTTGGTATAGCCCTTTCCACCTTCACCACTACCAGGTGTGCTGTCCTTTGTGCAATTAGGCTTGCTTTGATCACCACCTCCTGATGGTTTTCGGCAATGAGCGCTATTTCCAGCTGTGCTTCCATTTTTCATAATTATTTCCAATAGTGCTGTAGAGAGATAAAGTATAGTGTACCTGTTTATATTAAGGTAATACTTACTACATCTTAAGAAGTTACAAAGGAGACAAATTATGAACTGTGTTCTTCAAAAAGATTTGCCACAGGATCTTTTTATTAATAGACAGCAAACATTGACGTACTTAACTGTTTACAGAACACTAATCACCATTAAGAAGCAGATTGTTAAGAAATGTAAAGATAATACCTTGAAATTATTATCATTCAGTTATTTATG
Organism: Galagoides demidoff; assembly: GCA_963574575.1. NCBI lineage: Eukaryota > Metazoa > Chordata > Mammalia > Primates > Galagidae > Galagoides > Galagoides demidoff. The sequence goes on along the minus strand of CAUYQV010011044.1, from coordinate 16,212 downwards.
ATATACTTTCATTTATCGTACCATGTTAAACCATAGATTACAACTAAAAAGGGAGTCTTTAACACAGCCAATGAGATCATCTACCAAAAATAAAAGAGAGAATGGACTTCCTATTTATTTTTCCAAAGCAACAATGGAAGCCAGAAGACCCTAGAAGATTATCTTCAAAATACTCTGAAAAATATCTGTTAATTTGAGTTCTGCACTAATTTTCCTGAAAGTGTACAAGATAAAAATATTTTCAAACAAATAAAACTGAGAAAATTTATCACTGAGAGATTTTCACTAGAAGATATGGTAATATACATATATATAATTATGTTATAATGAAAAAATTAATTATATCTGGAATAATAAATTATAAATTTATTATAATTTATAATCATATCTAGAATATAATTATGTCTAGAATTTTCTTTAAAATAATCAGGGGAGGAAAGGCATAAAAGTGGAGATAGAATGTATGAAATAAGGTTGGTCATATGTTCATAATATCTGGTTAAAGAGGGGTGGGTGACAGGGATTGATTATATTTTCTTTCCTTTAACATATGCTGGAACTTTCCATAATAAAAATTAAAACTAAACATAAAACAATTAACAGAACTAAAAGGAAAAAACAAAGAAATCTACCATCATGGTGAATTTTAATACATGTTAATCAGTAATTGGCAATTAAGGCTACTGATGAGTTAAACATATAATTTATCAAGCTTTATCTAAGAGTTATAACATTAACCCCCAAGTGGTCAATATTCATTTATTATAAGCCCACATTATAGTTAGTCTGTAAAATCATCTTCTAATCTCAAAGAACTAGCCTCCTATGTACCACAATCTATGATTAAAAATCTAATCTTAAAGAACTAGCCTCCTATCTATGAGTTAAATGTGAAAACAGAAAAAACATAAATGAAAAAAATCACAAGTGGATTGAAAAGGCAAAAAACAAGCAAAAAATTTAAACAACTCATATATCAAATAATCCTAACATAAATTACAAATACTTAAAATTAAATAAAAATAAAAATCCTACATAACAGAACACATGGGTCAACAACTAGATATCCACATGCAAAAGAATAACTTTGGACCCCTTCATCACACCATGTAAAAATTAACTCAATGTTGACCATTCACCTGAATGAGCTAAAGCTTCAAAGCTCTTATAGGATTAGGTCAGGCATGGTGGCTCATGTCTATAATCCCAGCACTTTGGGAAGCTCAAGTAGAAGGATTACTTGAGGCCAGGAGTTTGACAACAGCCTGAGCAACACAGTTATACCCTGTCACTACAAGAAATTTAAAAATCTGCCAGACATGATGGTGTGCCCCTATAGTCCCAGCTGTTCAGGAGGCTCAGGTGGGAAAATAGCCCAGGAACTGGAGGTTGCAGTGAGCAATGATCACACAACTAGACTCCATCCTGGGCCACAAAGTGAGACCCTATCTCTTAAAAAAAAAAAAAAGAAAGAAAGAAAGAAAGAAAGAAAATATAGGAGTAAATCTCATTACCTTGGTTTAAGCAATACATTCTTAAATTTAACAATAAAAGTACATGTGACAAAAGGAAAACATAGAAAACGGACTTTATTAAAACTTAAAACTTTTGTACTTTAAAGGCAGTCATCAAGAGGGTGAAAAAAAAACAATCTACAGAACAGGAAAAAATATTTGCAAATCATATATCTTACACAAAAAAGTATTCAGAATATAAAATAATTTTTATAATTCAATAATAAAAAGACAAAAAGCTCAAGTTAAAAAATGGGCAAAAGGTCTGAATAGACATTTCTCCAAAACATATAAACAAACAAATGACCAATAAGTACCAAAAATGTTGCTCAACATCATTAGCCATTAAGGAAATGAAAATCAAAACTGAAAAGAGATAGTACTCCAAACCCACCAGGATGGCTATTATCGAAAAGATGGATAATAGCTAAATGCTGACCAGGATGGGGAGAAACTGGATCCCTAGTACACTGCTAGTGAGAATATAAAGTGGTACAGCTACTTTGAAAAATCACTTGGTGGTTCTTTAGAAAAGTAAATATAACTATCATTCAACTCAACCATCCCATTCCTAGGTATATACCCAAAAGAAATGCAAACATGTATCTATATCAAAACTGGTTCATAAATGTTCACCATAATATTATTTATACACACAAAAAAGTACAAACAACCAAATGTTTATCAACTGATGAATGCATAAAATGTGATATATCCAGACAATGGGATATATTACTCAAAAACAAAAAGAAACTAAGTACTGATACATGCATGCTACAACGTGGATGAACCCTGAAAACATTATACTAAGTGACAGCAGCCAGTCACAAAAGACTACGGACTGTATGAGTCTACTTATATGAAATGTACGGAATTAGCAAATCTTACAAAGACAAAAAGTAGATAAGTCATTTCCAAGGCCAGGGAGAAGGGGGAGAGTGGAACTGAAAAAATGAGGAGAGACTAGTAATGACCATGGGGTTTGTTTTGACACCAGGAAATGTTCTAAAATTGACTGTCGTAATAGCTGCACAACTTTATGAATATACTAAAAATCCACTGTAATGGTATACTTTAAATTAGTGAATTATATCCTAATAAAGCTGTTAAATATATTTTAAAAGTTACAGCAAGTGCTATGGCAAATTTGCAGACATACAGATATTTACTCACTTATATTTTATTTGTATAAAAGAACTTTCTTCTATACATTTTCCCTAGCTAATGCTTTTTTTGTGTATGTGTGTGTGTCTCACTTTGACACCCCTGGTAGAGCGCCCTGGCATCATAGCTCAAAGCAATCTCAGACTCCTGGGCTCAAGCAATTCTCTTGCATCAGCCTCCTGTGTAGCTGGGATTATAGGCACTTGCCACAACGCCTGGCTATTTTTAGAGATGGGGTCTTGCTCTAGCTCAAGCTAGTCTGGAACTCCTGAGCTCAGGCAATCCACCTGCCTCGACCTCTCAGAGTGCTGGGAATACAGATATGAGTTGCTGTGCCTGGCTTTAGCTAATGTATTTAAGAAGTCATCAAAGACACAAGAAATTTAGTTTTTATAACAATCTAGTTGTAGATGGTACAGAAAAAGCACTCAATTAGACAGCAATCTATTAGTTGTTAACAAGAAAATACATTGTACAGTCAATTTTTAACTAGAGTCTGTATTTAATGCAATCATAGTGGAAATCAACATGGTCTAAGGCAGTGGGTTCTCAACCCTCCTAATGCTGTGACCCTTTAATACAGTCCCCCATGTTGTGGTGACCCCCCAACCATAAAATTATTTTTGTTGCTACTTCATAACTGTAATTTTGCTACTATTATGAATCGTAATATAAATATCTGATATGCAGGATATATTTAGGCTACCCATGTGAAAGGGTCGTTCAACCCCCAAAAGGGTCGTGATCCACAGGTTGAGAACCACTGATTTAAGGGGTAGTAGTTCACAAAATTCAAACATTAAAAACTTGGAAGGAATTCTGAGACCGGCTTAAATTTTAAATTTCTCCAACTTCTCTCATAAAAGCAGACAGGGAAAGCTTCATGTACAAAATCCCAAAATATAAGAAGGTGAGAACACACTACTAACTGCTACAAGATCTGTGTGTGTGTTAGCATCAGTGTAGGAAGAAGCAGAGGACAGTGAGGTGGCACTTGCCAGACCACTGAACAGAAAAACTCCAAAATAACCAATAGGGACTCTCTGTAGAGCACAGCAGGAAAAACTAAGGAAAGTATGTAAAAAAAAAAAAAGAAAGAAAGAAAGAAAGAATAGGTTTTAGCCACTACAACAGTACATGGGTGCAAGGAGTGCAGGTGTCCACAATAAAGACTGAAGGACAAAAACTCTAGTCACTACAAACTTTCAAAACTAACCAACCAAAGGCCTCTTACAGAACAAAGCCACACCAAGAAAAAACTGCTGGGCACAGGACCTAAACTGAAGAGGAGGAGGGAAATGGTAAAATGGAAATAACAAAAGAAAAAAGAAACTCCAGATGAAAGTGGGGAAGGAGAAAGAAATTGAAAGATCTCATATAGCAAGGTGACTTTTCTTTTAAACATTACACCAAAACACGAGAAGGGTCTCTGTGTATTTGGAAAAGCTAAACTAATAATGCATAAAAATGAGTAAAAGAAAATAACAAAAGTAAACTCTGATACAAAATTATAAGAAAAAAAGTATAAAATAAATCACTGGAGACAATGAATACACATCACGAACACTTGCCAATAAAACAGGTGACGCTGTAATGACAGATATGAAAATCAACATATATCAGAATTACAACCACCCCAGGAATTATCTACCAGGACCTTAGGTGATATAACTCAAGAAAGTATAATAAATCAAAAAAAATTAATTCAAAAGAAATTAAACTAGAAAAAACAGAGTTGGGTGACACCTGTGGCTCAAAGGAGTAGGGCGCTGGCCCCACATACTGGAGGTGGCGGGTTCAAACCCAGCTCTGGCCAAAAAAACCCAAAAAACAAAAACAAAAACAAAGAATCATAAACATAACAGATTCATGCCTTAAGAGAAACAAATACAAAAAGAGAAAAAGTTAAAAATTAAAAAAAATTGAAAGACAAAACAAATTCAAGAGAAAATAGTAAATACTGAAGATAGTTAAAGAAGTTCAACCTATGTACAAACAGGTGTCCTGAAGAAAAACAAAATAAGAAGGCTAGGTGCAGTGGCTCATGCCTGTAATACCAGCACTTTGGGAAGCCAAACCAGAAGGACTGTTTAAGGTCAGGAGTTTGAAATTAGTCTGGGCAACAGAGAAAGACCCCATCTCTACAAAATGTTAAGAAGAAAACTAGGTGGGCATGGTGGTGGGTGCCTATAGTCTTAGCTACTCAGGAGGCTGAAGCAGAAGGATGGTAATTTGAGGTCACAGAGAACTATGATCGTGCCACTGTACTCCAGCCTGGATGACAAAGACCCTGTCTCTAAAAAAATAAAATAAAAGAACATTAAAATAAAATATAAAATAAAATGAAAGGGCAAATCTTATTTATACCTAATACTGACTGACCAAGAATGAGCAACATCAAGATATAGTTTAGTAAAATTACCTGGGCATCTACACAGAAAGATCAAATGATATATAAAAGAAAGAAAATCAGATTGCCATTGGACTTTGCTCATCAATAGTGCTTGCACTAAATAATGGAATATAGATACCCAAGGAAAGAAAATGTGAACCAAGGACTATGTGTTCATCAAACTAATTTCAATCAGTATGGGCAGAGATGACCTGTTTTCAACATTCCAGTACTTAGGGAACATAGTTCCCACAAAACCTTCCTGGGACTCTACTAGAAAAGAAACTTCAGGAATCCAAAATAATGACATACTGACATAAGGACTGGTAGTAAGCATTAAATGTACAGTTACTCATAGGACTAAGACTAAACGGTGGTTAAAAGAGAAAACATACTATGAAGATACTGTAAAAATTATTTATTTAATTATTCTGACACTATATATAAGGTTCAAATCTTTTTAAAATGGTGCGTTTTCTCTGTCTATCCCTTAAATTAAAAAAAAAAAAAAAAAAGCAGAACTTCTTTCCTTCCCTTCTCTTCCTTTTGTCAGCTGGGGGTGGCAGGACCTATGAGACCCAGACCAAGGACCAAAGAGATAGCCATAGCCAAAAACAGGGCTGAGCCTGATAAGACATGCACCAGTAGGATCAAGGAAGCAATTAATTACATACAGAGGAAAATGAACAGATAGGTGGAGCCACATTGCTCATGGTCAGAGAAGAAGATTACAAATCTAGAAATGGAGGCTAAAAAGGTATTTAACTGATAATGAAAGTTTCTGAATATACTATATGTGTGTGTCTCATAGATATCAAGATTAATATAGATAAATTACTATAGATGTGTGTATGCCTTCTTACAAACACATATAATTCACATAAATATACATGCATGCACTTACGCATATATTCCCTAGCTCTGTCCACTGAGGATTATAAGCAATGACATCTCAATAAGCAATGAGTTTGTTTGGTGTCTATACCTAGTTTCTAAACACTATTGTCCACTATAAGGAATAAAGTCTTCTTCAAGAAATAGCTGATTCCTAGGGCAGAGAAGGTAAAATGTGAGCCTGACAAGTTTTTGTGCCAGAAGTTAAAGAAATTCAAGAATTATGAGGACATGACAAAAAGAGAAGCCAGCTTCAAGGGCCTCCCATGAACAAAATCTGAGCACCAAAAGAAATAATGATAGTTACAGATTACATAAGAATCTATGAATCCCTATAGATAAATAAGCTTGAATGCCAACTAATAAATGTAGAAGGAATGATACAATTAGAAAACCACCATTTAGCAACCTTTAGAGATTTATTCAAGAACAATCTATGGATGCTAAAAGGAGATGGTGAAAATTAGTTGAAGACCAAGCCATTTACCCAATTTCAAAGTATTTCCCCACAAAATATTAATTACAAAGGGGAAAAGAGTAACTTTATGGTGTAAAAAGCTGACAATCACCAATTTAACTAAGGGATCGAAGTAACCTCACCAGTAAAGACCAAATCAATATCATGTATCTCTTGATGGGTCACACTAAGAACATACAACATCACTTCTATGGTATTCCTGACAAAAATTCTTATGTCAAAAGTGTCAGGCTTGGCACCTGTGGCTCAAGCGCCTAAGGCACCAGCCACATACACCTGAGCTGGTGGGTTCGAATCCAGCCTGGACCCACCAAACAATGATGGCTGCAACCAAAAAACAGTCAGTCGTTGTGGCGGGCACCTGTAGTCCCAAGCTACTTGGGAGGCAGGGGCAGGAGAATTGCTTGAGCCCAGGAGTTCAAGGTTGCTGTGAGCTGTGATGCCACAGAACTCTACACAGGTGACAGCTTGAGGCTCTGTCTCAAAAAAAAAAAAAAAAAAAGTGTCAACCCCATCTGTCCAAATCCCATGCGAGGAGAAAAAAAAAAAAAAAAAAAGAAGAAAATGTCAGACCCAAACTGAGAGAAATTCTACAAAATAACTGGCCTATACTCATCAAAAATGTCAAGGTTAAAAAAAAAAGAAAAACAAATACGATATCTGGAGAATAAAACAATATGCCAAATAAATGCAACATGTACCTTTTTTTTCTTTTTTGCCATAAGGGACATGATTAAGAAAACTGGCAGAATTTGTATGAAACGTAAACAATTAATTTCATAAATTTGATGGTTATACTGTGGTTATGTAAGGGAGTGTTCTTTTTTTTTGGAGATACAGTTTCACTTTATCACCCTTGGTAGAGTACCATGACATCATAGTTCACAGCAACCTCAAACTCTTGGGCTCAAGCGATCCTCTTGCCTCGGCCTTCCGAGTAGCTGGGTCTACAGGCACCCACCACGATGCTTGGCTGTTATTTAAAGATGAGAGTCTCGTTTACTCTTGCTCAGGTTGGGCTCGAATTTGTGAACTCAAGCCATCTACCCACCTTGGCCTCCCAAAGTGCTAGGATTACAGGCATGAGCCACCATGCCTGGCCTAAAGGGAATGTCCTTATCTTAGAAAATATATGCTGAATTATTTATGGGTAAGGGACATGGTATATTCAACTAGTCTTAATTAACTTAGAAAAATACTATAAAAAGAACAAATTATATGTGTGTGTAGAGAAAGAAAAAAAAGAGGTAGCAGGGTGGAAGAGAAGGACATGATTAAGCAAAGGTAAAATTTTAAGAATTAGGGAGTGAGCGAAATGCATATGGGAGTTAAAATTATTCTTTGTATTGTTTGTAATATTTTCTTTTTGCACGTTTATATTATTCTTGTAACTTTTCTTTAAGTGTGAAATTATTTCAATATTTAAAAAATTAAAATGAGGGGATCATAGGGAATATAGTCATCCTTTGGTATTTGTAAGAAATGAGTTCTTGCCCTCTCCAAGAATACAAGTATCTATGGATGCTGAAGTCCCTTCCATAAAACCTACACCCATCTTCCCATATACTTTAAAGCCGAGGTCCCCAATCCCCAACACCAGTCCGTGGCCCGTTAGACAGGGCTGCGCAGCATCACCACCTGAGCTCCACCTCTGTCTCATATACACTTCTGCCACTCCCAGTCCCTAGAAAAATTGCCTTCCATGAAACTGGTCCCTGGTGCCAAAAAGCTTCTGGTCAGTGGCCTGTTAAACACTCAAAAATCCAGTTTCATCATCTTAAAAATGGAATCAGAAAAAAAATGCAATCAGCAAGGTTTTCAGTATTAACAATCACTGAAATTTGTGCCTAAGAAGATCATGATTCTGTTCAAGTACCATCAGAATTTAGAACACACTGGATTTTCTGATTATTTAAGTGTCTTAACTATCACATGAGATTTCTTTTACAAATATATACAGTATGACTAACATGAGTTAGGATAGTATAAACCAGAGTACATTTACTTTTGGTTTTAAAACTATTCAATTCAATCTTATTTTATGTATTTACCTTCTAGACATACTACTTAACTTGGAGTTTTAACATAATCAGCATTTAATTAAGTATACTCCATATTAAAGACCAGTGAAAAAGTTAATATAGTATTAAATATGCTTATGTGTATAATCCAAAAATGAGGAACTGAGACTTATTTATATTCCATGAATTTCTATTACACATCTATTATACATAATGTCCATTATTAGCTGAATCTAATTATCAGAACACATGATTGGAAAAAGAAATTGATTTTTTTCTTTCTTCCTCAGAAACTGGAAATAATTTTTATTTGTGTGATAATAAAAGTAATGTATGTTTAGCTCATTAAAAAAAACAGTAAAAGTAATTTGTAAATCCTTCACATACAAATAAAAAAGAATCACCATACCATTTCGATATATTTAACTCTAGTTACTCTAGTTAGCTAGACTTTGAGGTTTTTAGATTTTTTAAGAAGAATAATATACATTATGTTTGTAACTTTATTCAATTGTTGATTTATTATACATATTAAGTTATAGCAGTAAATATAGGTTTGCATCATCATTTTAATAGGCACACAGTATATGAATCCAATGTAATTTATTTAATTAGTTCCTATTGATACACATTTATACTCTTTCCAGATTTTTAGTATAGTAATAATTCCTATATATTTTTGAACACTTATTCTGATTACACAAAAGCTTCTTTTGTGAATGTATCAACATAGCCTTACAGCTACAAAATTTTCATTTAGTCATTGATTTAAAAACTTATCTTTATTGAAGAAAATAAAATTCATGAACAAGTATCATTTCCAGAAAATCCAGGCCTATGGATGCCCTAAGAGTAAGCAAAATACTGTTAGGCATCATGGGAGCAAAAAAGATGATTAAAATGGTTCCTGACTTCAAGGTGGTTTTAATCTAGGAGAGAGTCAACAGAAGAAATGAAGGTGGCAATGGAGAAGTAGTAAACGTTTACTAAGCATGGAACAAGTAATCTTAATTCACATTAAGATTAATCCCAATTTAAAATAATGATTTTGTGCCCAAATAATTACTCTTAAAAAATGACAGAAGATACCCAGGCTTGGTAACAAGTACCTATAGTCGCAGCTACTCAGGAGGCTGAGGCAAGAGGATAACTTAAGCCCAGGAGTTTGAGGTTGCTATGAGGTAGGATGAAGCCACTACACTCTAGCCTGGGCAACAGAGCAAGACACTGTCTCAAACAAACAAACAAAAAAAGACAACTGAGACAAATACTTTACAATCTACTATCTACTCCAACAAAACACTATGCAAGTTTTGTTTGCTGTAGTAACAATACATGACATTCTTATAGAACTTAAGATAATGAAATATTCTCACAATAATCCTGTGAAGATTACAGATGAGAAAACTATGGCTCAGGAAAGGAAAGGGCAATGACAGGAATTGAACCTTTGTAAATGCACGAGATACTTCAGATTTCCTCTAGAATATAGTTCCACAAGGACAAGTACTGTATCTTATCCACTGAATCCCTACTTCCTAGAATACTGTATGTCACAGAGAAACATGTATTCAGTAAAGACTTGGTAAGTAAATAAGTCCCCATTGTACAGATGAGGAAATTGAGGCTCAGAAAGAATAAGCTATATACCCAAGGACTCGCTACTTGGTTCAAACCCCCATTTAGTACTCTATCAACTATAATATCAATAGTTTGGATACTAGCTGAAATTTGGAAATCATTTTGTAACACTTGGTGCTTTAAGAAATAATCATCTAGAATGTATAATTTGTGCTCATTGCTACATTTTAAGTCAGTCAGAAATAGAAAAGAATGGAATTATCTTAATAGGAATACCATGGATAATATTCCAGATGTATAATGAGTTTAAAAAGTTTTTTATTCACCATTTTAAGTGAGACAAAAGGGACCAAACTTTAAAAATTTTTTATTAGATGTTAAGTTTTAAAATAGTGTAGGGGAAAAAAGATAAGGAAAATCCTATGCACATGAAGAAAAAACATAAAGAGGGCTATTTTAATTGCTATCAGGCAGATAGACACTGCAAATTATATTATCCATTCAATATACTTATCCATCATTAAAGTAGACAAGACACCCTTTTTTGAAGCTGTTGGACACCATTTGATTCAAATTACTATGATGTTCTTAAAAACAATAGCAATGCTTTTCTCTTAAACAAACAAACAAACAAACCCTACACTTTAAACTGTCCTCCAATTACTATGAAATACTAAAATATTAAAATAGCAATGCAAAGCATTAAACAGTGAGATTTCCCTCTTTGAAAATTAAAAACAAATCAATAATTCAATAAATGTATAGTTTAAGAAACTAAAGTATAATTTAGTTCTAACATTATTTTCCCAGAATTTTTATATTTCCTATATGGTAAAGCTATTCATAGGTATCAAAACTTTTAAATCTAAATACATAAAATATTTGAAAGTTGTATAATTCAATTCACTTAGAAGTCTACTGCAAAACTGCACATGCTGTAAAATGATATTCTCAACCAAAAACATGGAAAGCAACAATACACTGGATCTCTTTAGAGATCAAGGTTTTCCTCAAGGAAAACTCTTGCCAATTTATTAAAGTGTTTTATATATCAGACTTTTTACCTGGCAAGAATAAAATTTTAAGAGAACAAAAATCCTAGAATTTAGCTAAAATTCAGTCTCCTATTTGTTTTTCTAGTCACTATATAAGAATAATAATAGGAAATCAGATACAGTATTTTCTTTTGCCTATTTTAGTAAAAACACATCCAGAGGGACATTCAGTCAACTTGAGTTGAAAGGGTTTGGTGGTAGTCTAAAATAAGTGAAATTCAGGAATAAAATTTTAAAAATCTCATAATAACCATTAGCTTCAATTTCCTTCTATATGAAATCTTTTATCTGAGTCTTACACATTCTAGATCTTTCCTTCTCCATGAATTCATCTTAGAATGTTCTATGTAAAATATACTTTCCTAAATAATTGCAATTAACTTTATTTTAGTTCTCATCAACTCTGATGACTTCCTCATTCTGCCTGTAACACAAGGAGGCTTAGAGAAGTAATTTGTCCCGCCTTAAAAAGGTGTCAGAGACAGTCTACATTTAAACTTAAGTTTTTAGACTGTGCAATTATAGTCCATCACTCTGCTTGGTAATCAAATACTGCCTTATATTTGTACTACCAACTTTCACTCATATTTCTCATTTTTTCTTGCATTCATATCTTTAAGAGTAACAAACGTACTATACCATGGCATCTTAAGTAGTGTCCTTTGGTAGAATGATTCAAGTTGTACATATGACAACATATGTACAATTGGGCAGGTTTTAAGAATTCTGAGTCTCGTACTTGTAAAATGGGAGATACCAAAATTACTTGAGTACTTAACCATACTTACAGTCTGTGACTAGTTACTCTACTTACCTACCTGTATTAACCCATTTAATCCTGACAGCACTACTGGGAGATCAGTACATTGTCTCTGTTTTACAGATGAAAAAGCCAAAAGACAGAGAGGTTCCCTATCTTGCCTAAGAATATGGTTATAAGCTAACTGGTGAAAAGCCAGGAATTCAAAAGCCAAATTATTCTGTATATACAGCCTATTAGCTTAATGTTAAAATTGTCCCTCTAGAATAGATAATGACTAGGTGAAGTCATGTATTCATATAGTAGAGGGGCGTAATAAAAAATAATTAACTCCTGACAATGACTTTTTGGATATAACAGCAACGCATAGACAGTAAAGCATATTACTTTTAAAAACTTAAAAGCTTTTATGCATAAAATGATAGAATCAACAAAGTAAAAAGGTAACCTTCAGAATGGGAGAAACTATCTGCAAATCATATATCTGATGAGAGAATATATATAATCTTTATATAGTCAGAGTATATAAAGAATTCCTGTACCTCAACAACAAAAAGCAAATAATCTGACCTAAAAATGAGCAAAGGACTGGAATAGACATTTCTCCAAAGATAACATACAAATGTCCAACAAACACACGAAAAGATGCTCAACATCACTAATAACCAGAGAAATGCACATCAAAAACCACAATATCACCTCTCACCCACTACCATCAAAATAAACAAAAAACAGAAAGTAAGTGTTGGCAAGGATGTTGGGAAATTATAATCCTTGTGTCCTGTTCTAAGGAACGTAAAATGGTACTTTGGAAAACAGTATTGTCAGTTTTCAAGAATTAAAAACAGAATCACTATATGATACAGTAATCCCACTTCTGGTACATAAAAGAATTGAAAGTAGGATCTCTGTACACCCATGTTCATAGCAGCATTATACACTAGCCAAAAGGTGGAGAGAACTCAAATGTCCGTCAACAGATGAGTGGATAAACAAAATGTGCATGGGGGGCTGGGGTGCATGTACACACAATGAAATATTATTCAGCATTTTCAAAAAATAAAATCCTGTCACATACTACAACATCGATGAAACTTGAGCATATTATGATAAATAAGCCAGTCACAAAAACACAAATACTATTAATATATGATTCCACTTATATGTGTAAAGTAGTCAAATTCATAGATATAAAATAGAATGAATGGCGGTTGCCTGAGGCTGGGCAGAGGAGGGGAAACGAGGAGCTCTTTAATTGGTATGGTTTCAGTGTTGTAAAATGAAAAAGTGATACTTTGCACAACAATGGGAAGATACTTAGCATTACCAAACTGCACACTTATGAATGGTTAAAATGGCAATATTTACGTTGTGTTTCTTACAATTACAAAAATTAACTCCTTTCTCTCCTTTCCCTTACTTATCCTGTTTGAAGCCATGGTAATAGAAAGGACAGAGAGAAAAGCAAAGAGCACACGGCTTCAACAATGTAAGAAAAAAATTAATAAAAACAGGAAGCCCCACATTTTTATTAATTTAGCAATAATTTTCTTCTTATGAAAATAAGTGAAACTATCTATATCCTATTGGCAAGGCAATAGCAGTTAAAGGCCTTTTCGAGTCTGAAAGCTCAGTTACTAGCCTGACTTTTCCACTAATTGTTGTGTGATTCTGGGTAAGATAATTTCATTCATTCACTCATTCATTCATTCATTCACTCCTTCATTCATGAAAAATCATTTCCATATATGTAAACTGGGTCAGATGAATGCTATACCTCTATGTACAACTTTTGGCATTGTGTAACTGGCCAATAAATATTAGTTATTTTTACTTTGAAGCCTAGAGAGTAGGACAATAAAGAAGGTGTGTTCAACTAAATAAGTCCAATACCCTATTCCTTAGAGATCCGTTTAATTTGTCAAAAATTAACAAGTTACCATTCACGTACTAGTTAGCAAATCATTACTGACTCTTGATCATTCTCGCCTCTCTTCTAAAGGTACGCTCTCTCCCAAGGAAAAGCAATGTCATCGCAGGTATTCGAAGATGTTTGTTTTGGGAACAGTTTTCTACAGATTCCAGAAATGGTGGAACCTGCGATTAGCCACTACAGTTCCCTGTTCCTCTCACTTCACGAGTGGCCTAGGCCTTACTTATTTGGGGTAAAAATGGGGAGGGGATATACACCCAGATATATAAAACCCCACAGAGGTAAGACGGGATCAGACAAGTCTCCCGGGAGAACGAGAGCTGGACATTTACAAAAACGGGCCGGGGAGCCGTCCGGCAGGCTGGGTAGGGAGACCCCGGGCCGGCTCCGGCGGGGCCGGGTGGGGGAGGCCCCAGAGGGACAATGGTGGGGGCGGGGCGAGCTCCGCGGTGGTCTGGCGACGGGGCCACGGGGCGGCGGGGAAGGGTCTGAGGTCTCACCGCGGGCCGAGGGCAGTGGGTAGAGCTTCTCGGCCTTCTGCAGGAAGCGCTGGGCCTTCTCGCGGTTGCCGACGTTCAGGGCCTCCCGGGCGATCTCCACACATTTCTCCGCCTCATCCCGGTTCCCCTCCATGGCCTGCGGCGTCTTCCGTTTCCTCCGGTAGCGTGGCTACGAGGGGCGGAAGCCGTCGCCGCGGAGAGGGCAGGCCGGCCCGCTGGGGGCGTGCGGCGGCGAGCGAGGAGGAGCCGAGGGGACCGCGGCGGCGGCCCTGGCGAACTGGCGGGCCTCGCAGCTCCGCCTCCTCACGGCGGCCTCCCCGCCCCGCGCCTGCCGCATCCCTCCCGGCCCCGGACCGCGCTCCCGGGCCGGCGTCCGAGCCCCCTAACCCCGGCGGTCCGGGGGCTGGCGGCGGCGGCGGCCTGGCCGCCGGTCGCGGGAGGACTTCGGTCGAGGCCGGGCCCCCGACCTCCGGGCACGACTCGCGCGGACGGAGCCGGGGAGAAGGAGTGGGGGGAAGCGACTCTGGTTTTCAGGAAAATTCCCAGAGTCCGACGCCCCGCCTCTGGGCCCCGCGGTCGTGGGACTCGGTCAGGTGAGACCCGCGGTGTCAGCCCCCGCCCGGCGCTTCCGGCCCACACCAGCCTTGGCGCTGGAGCGCCTTGCATCCTAACCCAGGCGCTGGTTTCACTGCCCTATTGAAGCTCCCCACCCCACCAGGGTATCCAAAAAGGGGCAAAAAGCGGTTTAATTTGTGGTTGACAGTTATTCTGGCGAAAAACAGCCCTAATCGTGTGTGGCAGGGTCTTTCAACCTTTTTTCTCTTCTCAGGGCAGAGGGTTTGAAAATCACCGCTGTGTGGTTAAACAAGGCAGGAACCAACACCCCTGACTATATTATCACCATCACAAAAATAAGCTTTTTGATTTTTTCCTTTTCCCATTTTTGTAACATGTTAGTCTGGGAAGTACTGTATCATGTCAGTCTCCTCAGTGGAAAGGGTCACTTTGTGTTTGGTAATGTCTACGTCCACATTTTCAACATAAAAAAACTTGCCAGAAACCAAGTGTCAAAATGATCTCAACCCAACCATGAAGTATCAATTTTTAGGTAACATTTAGTGAGCCAACTGTTAAGCCAGGCTACAGCTTAACTGGTACTTCTGAAGAAATCCCAATTCTCTTCCCCCCAACTGGGGATTGTGTATCCCCTGAAACGTTACTTTAACATACTTGGATTCTCTTCCCCTAAAATAGGAATTGTTTATCCTCTAAAACGTTACTTTGACATACTTAAGTGTATTTGCCAATCTCAGACCTCAAAGCTGTGTCTGGCACATGGTTCTATTATCTTCAAAGTCTAAACGGAAAGTTCTGTGGAGACAGCTATCTATATACAGGAGGACATCACTACTTGTCCTCTTTATCCCCACCTGCCCTCTCGGTCCCTAAGTCCACCCCAGTAATGACTAGGGTAGTGCTGTCACACAGCAAGCAAAGCCAGTGCACAAAGCAAGCCTCACAAACAGTAACAATCCCACTCCAACTCCTACTGCAGTTTAAAAAATATTAATAGTGCCCTATACAACATTTAAAAAGTGAATACTTGGGCTATCTGTTGATCTACACATTAACAATTTAATTTCAAGGGAAAGAATGTGCTTAATTATTGCTGGATAAGATATTCAAAAGAAAAACTCTGTATTATGATCAAGGAAATTTAAAACACAACTAGTTTGGGATATGACCTTTATTGAGCTTATCCACCAGAGTGGAAATAATGTCTGTACAAAACCAAATGTTTGTTACTATAACTTCTGCATCACAATTAAAATCCAAACAGTTTTTTAAAAACAGTCAACTCAATCAAAACCCACTACTTCAGAATCAATAGCTTCTTTGAAGCCACAGTAACACTTAAAT
>CAUYQV010011041.1:0-19998 GCA_963574575.1 Galagoides demidoff | reverse complement strand
GGTGAAAGGGCTTTCATTTCTACCAGCCTTTCTGCAGGCACTACTGTGTAACTTGGCCTTCATATTCCTTTGTCCATATAATTGCTTCCATCCATACAGAGTCCAGTCTTCATCTTCAGAAGGGTTGTCTGATGGGTCTCCTTGGGTAGAAAAGTCTTGGTTTCCCATCCTACCTGCAGGAACTAGAAGTTTCTTTTTTTTCTGAAGTAGGAACAAAACTTGATGAGAGACATGAACCATAGTCACTTGTCCCAAGGTGAATTTTTCAGTTTCTTTTGAAAGATCACCAGACACAGGCAGGGTTTGAAGACAACCTGGCCACTCAGTAGCTGTAAAGCCATCACATATTATTTAGACCAATGTGTGACTGGTCTGTGAATAGTGCCAATTTTTTGTATCAGTACTTGAAGGACAAACCCCAGTTCCCTGTCTTTCATACACATACAGAAAGAAGAATTTTGTTAACTTACACAGACCAAGAGCAAGAGGCTTTACAGAGACTTTAAGTTTCTGCAGGGCTTTGTCACACTCCTTAGTTTTAATACAAGGGTGTGTGTCCTATGTTGAAGGCCTGATGCAAGAGTTTAAGAAGTAAGCCAGAGTCAGGAATCCATACCTGGCAGAAACTTGCCATATGTAGAAATCCCCGAATCTGTTATAGGGGTTGGAAAATTAATATTAAATTATTTTATAGGCTGTATTTTTGAGGCTGTAGGTGAAAATCAAGAAAGTTCACTTTCTGCCTTCACATTTGAGGTTTTTACTTTGATACCCAATAGCCCCATTCAGGTAACTGGTTCAGTGTGAGTGTTGTTTAGGCATTCCTGAAAGTCCTGGCGAGTGATTAGAAATACATTTATATGTTTCCAGGTGCTTTCTAAGTTCACAAATAGGTAAAAAAGATTGTGGGAGTGTCCATCTCTACCATAATGTCTGTAATCCTAGCAGTCTGGGAGGCCAGGATGGGTGGGTTGCTTAAGCTTAGGAATTCCAGGCCAGCCTGAAAATGAGGGAAATGCATTTCTAATTAAAAATTAAAAAACTTACTTTGAGGAGATGGTGGGCACCATTTAGCACTTGGGAGGCTAAAAGAGGAGAACTGTTTGAACTCAGGAGTTTGAAATTGTTGGGAGCTATGTCACCATGGCACTCTAGCCTGGGGCTTCGAAGTGAGACTCTGTATATAAATAAACAAACAAACAATGTTATGTAGGCTAAAATGCTAAAGAGTTTGATTTACTGGAAATAATTATAAAAAATTAATAATTGTAAAAACAAATTGTAGGCTCGGGCACCATAGCTCTGTGACTCAGGCACCGACCACATGCACTGAGGCTGGTGGGTTGGAACCAAGCCCAGGACAGCTAAACAACAATGACATCTGCAACAAAATATAGCTGGGCATTGTGGCAGACGCCCGTAGTCTTAGCTACTTGGGAGGCTGATGCAAGAGAATCGCTTAAGCCCGAGATGCCCAAGAGTTGGAAGTTGCTATGAGCTGTGATGTCACAGCACTCTACCAAGGGTGATGTCGTGAGACTCTTATCTGAAAACAAACAAAGAAATAAGGAAAAAAACAAAGTGTTGGTTAGGCAAACTGAGTACTTTTGCAAATGGAAAGGTTTTTAGAAATAATAGTGCTGAAGAAACTGCAATTAAACCAGAAATCCTTTTTTTTTCTTTTTCTTTTGGAGACAAGAGTATCATTATGTTAGTCTCAGTGGAGTGCCTTGGCATCACAACTCACTGCAACCTGAAACTCTTGGGCTTAAGCAATTCTCTTGCCTCAGCCTCCCAAGTACAGGCATCCACCACAATGTCCGGTTATTTTTTGCTGCAGTTCTTATTGTTTTCTTAGCTGTCCCGTGCTGGGTTCAAACCCACCAGCCTCAATGAATGTGGCTGGCATCATAAGCACCAAGTCCAGAAATCTTTTTACAACTCTCAGAATGTGCTGATGAAAATCATGATTTCTTTTCTCATAGTTCTTTATATATTATGGGAAATGTTGAAGATACAAGTGATTATGAATGAGAAAGAAATTTCTTTTTTTGAAATAGAGTCTCACTTTGTCACCCTCAGTAGAGTACCCTTTTGTCATAGCTCACAGCAACCTCAAACTCTTGGGCTTAAGAGATTTTCTTGCATCTGCCGCCCAAGTAGCTGGTACTATAGGCACCCGCCACAGTGAGCAGCTATTTTTTGCTTACAGTTGTCATTGTTTAGCAGGCCCAGCCTGGGCTTGAACCTCCAGCCTTGGTGTATGTGGCCAGTGCCCTTCTCACTGAACTATGGGCACTCACCCTATGGTTGAAATTTCTAATGAAAATGACAAGTAATGGTGCACAAATCATTTCCTTTTCTTTTCTTCCAAACAAAAACCATCAATTTGTTTTGAAATTGCTATTCCAAGCCCATCGAATTCTGGGTAATAAAGATGAACCGAAGCCTGAATATTAAGTCCCTTATAACCTAGTCTTGCTCCCCTCACCACAAGAGTAGGCATGGACTCTCTAAAATGTCCTTATGTAAGAAACAAAGCTTCTTCTCAAAAGAAAAGCAGTTGCCTCATATTGTTTTCTTGTTACCTCTTTGTCTTCTGCAGTTAGGAAATTCAGCTACTCCTGGAAAATGGCTTTTTCCTCTACATCACTTTTGCTTCTCAGGTTTATTCAGATTCCTAAAAGAATCATTTACAACATCATTTTATTTGTCCCTGTTCCCTAGATTCTCTCTTATCATTTTTTGTCTTTGAAGAGAATGGTCTGCATTTCCATGCCATTGTTCTTTAGCTTCTTTTTTTTTTTAGAGACAGTCTTACTTTGTTGCCTTCAGTAGAGTGTCACGGCATCACAGCTCATAGCAACCTCCAGCTCTTGGGCTTAGGAGATTCTCTGGCCTCAGCCTCCCGAGTATCTGGGACTACAGGTGCCCACCACAATGCCTGGCTATTTTCTTATTGCAGTTTGACCGGGGCTGGGTTCAAACCCGCCACCCTTGGTGTATGGGGCTGGCACCCTGCTCTCTGAGCACAGGCATCACCCATTCTTTAATTTCTTTACGCAAGTGAGAATTTGGGATAATTGTGCTATGATTTCCCCACATATGTAGTACATGAATAAGTTTATATGCCTTTTCTCTTATGAGTATGTCAGGTGTGAGTTGGTATCCAGGCAACCTTCAAAGAATGAAGGGGAAGGTTTTCCCTTGGCCTGTGCATTAGTGAGAATGTTAGTAGAGTATGAAGATGTGGGCGCCTGTCATTGTCAGCCAGTATGCAGAGACAGGGACAGGATTGTAAAACTTTGGCAAAAGAAGGCCAGCAATACTGGAGAACAGTATTGGGTGGAGAGTAACCTCCCCAAGACTGTTGTGTTCTTGCATTGCTAAAATCACAGTTTTAATACATAATGGTTTACAGTAAAGGCCACATTAACTTTGAGTGATAAACCAAACAATTCAGTGGCAAACTATAACATTTCCAATTCAAAAGTTAATTCTCTGGCTTGGCGCCTATGACTTAAGTGGCTAAGGTACATATACCAGCCACATATACCAGAACTAGTGGGTCCAAATCCAGCCTAGACCTGCCAAACAACAATGACAACTATATCCAAAAAATAGCTGGGTGTTGTGTTGGGCACCTGTAGTCCCAGCTACGTGGGAGGCTGAGGCAAGAGAATTGCTTAAGCCCAGAAGTTGGAGGTTGTTGTAAGCTGTGACGCCACGACACTACCCAGGGCGACAGCTTGAGGCCTGACTCAAAAAAAAAAAAAAAAAAAAAAGAAAAAGTTAATTCTCTAAATCAATCCTTCTTAAGCAACGACCACAATAACTCTTATTTTGGTTATTTCCTTTTTAAAACCTTTATTTCAACATAATCATGCTTATAAAAACACACTCAGATTTATTAATAGAATGCAAGTTAATTTTAACTTATACTACATAATTTGTACCAAAATTTGGTATATGGTTTAAAATTTTTTTAAAAGACGAATTTGCAGTCTGCTTTATTTTTAATCTAATACAAACATATAACAGATTCATCAAATGCTACTAAAGAAGGCAGCAAGAAACTTGAGAAATTTACTTTGGTTTGGCTCAGACAAATAACACATATTCCCTGAATATGTTTATAAATTGGTGCAACAAAACGTTGTTGTAATGTTACAACTACAGTTTACAAAGTACAGTAACCCACACATAATTAGCACTTTTTCTAATCCTTCATGTTGTACCTATCTCAAAGAGGTCACCAGATTAAGAAAATGGTAAAGGAAACATAAAGTGGTTATATCAACCGAGAATATGGGATGTCAGAATTCAAGATTCCCTATTGGGTTTATACTTTATTTTACTGCAGTGAAATTACTTACTGCAATAAATAACTACTATCAGTAAGAAAAATCCTAGGTTGGATTCTTTCATACTCTTTGGCAACTGACCAAAGAATGTA
This sequence comes from Galagoides demidoff, assembly GCA_963574575.1. Taxonomy (NCBI): domain Eukaryota; kingdom Metazoa; phylum Chordata; class Mammalia; order Primates; family Galagidae; genus Galagoides; species Galagoides demidoff. The sequence continues at coordinate 15,542 of CAUYQV010011041.1, read as the reverse complement.
GAAAAAAGTTTTGCAGTGCACACCCTTTTTCATACAGAGTGCCCCATGGAGCACCAGAATAGCTAAAATTCATTTGAGTTCTCACCTGTAGAAATAGGCTGTCACAAGGACAGCCTTGACACCCAATAGTTTGTGCAGATCCATGAGAAAGCATGATTTTTTAAAAAATCTGGACTATACTTCAGTTTCGCCACCTTTTCACTGTACAGGCAGCTGCAGCTGGTCTGCCAGCACTCTTACTACCTGTAGGTTTCCTGTGTAATAGTGATGGCTTTGGAATCTCCCCAGTGATACTCTGTAAAAACTGGAAGGAATAATTATGTATCCTAATTCCAGGTTTCCAATTTCCACCACTTAACAGTTCTTTATTCAGTTTAAGTAGCTGTAATGGATACCAACCATCTATGAGAAAAGGTTTTCTTTCAAGATGTGATTTAAAACTCTACAGTTGGTGTTTGAGATAAAAATTTGTTCGATATGGAGCCTTGTGGTTAATAATTTGCTACAAAATCAGAACTGAGAACTATAAATTTACTACATCCATTTAAAATAAATAACTTGGCTCAAGCAGCTAAGGCACCAGACACATATACCTGAGCTGGCAGATTTGAATCCAGCCCGGGCCTGTCAAACAACAATGATGGCTGTGACAAAAAATAGCCCGGTGTTGTAGCAGGTGCCTATAGTCCCAGCTACTTGGGAGGTGAAGGCAGAAGAATTGCTTGAGCCCAGGAGTTGGAGGTTGCTGTGAGCTGTGATGCCATGGCACTCTACCCAGCTTAAGGGGGTGTCTCAAATAAATAAATTAATTAATTAAATAACTTATATGACATACAGATTCTGGCATAGATACAGTTTGGGAAAATCAAAATCAAAGCATTGAATCTGCATGTTGCATATTTCATTTGCTCATAAAGTTCCACACAATTATTATTCTGCAAAAAAGACAAATGCAGCGAAGAAAAAGAAAACTGCCCTTTTGCAAACAAACCTAAAAGCATCTTCCCAGAGAGGCCAAAATAAACATTTCATATGTATAAAGTGTTTCTGTTAAACACAAATGCTATTCCTAGACAATATTTAACTGAGTAGGTTAAAAGAAAACAAAGCACTGTGCAACAACTTAAGCCGTTAAACCACCACACCAAAATCACTCTTTTATGACAATAAATATACACAAATTAGAAATGTTGATCAAAACGCAGTAAGTAAATAACTGGACTCATAGAATGTCCATTATTGGGAGAATTTCTCTTCAATTAAATGTCATTTCATCTCTAAAAAAAAAGTTTAAAGTGCTAACTTTATATAAAAACAGGCAAATTCTTCAAGTAATTGGCTATTAAGTAAGCCAATTTTTAGAGCTAATCTAGGAACTAAAAGTAAAATTGGAAGATAGACATGGAGAAAGAACTGACAAGCTGTGGCTGGACAAAGCAACAGAATGCTATTAGACCATGTTGGCCATTTCTTATCAATTAAGCCCATAATCTAACAGGTTTACACGCATCTGCTGGTTTAGTACAACTGACTCCCTTAGATTTGCTTAAATGTATACAACAATCAACAGGTATATATAAAGTCCTAAGGAAAACAATGCCACTTAAAAATCAACAGTGGAGGATCTGCCCCCATAAATCTGTGGTTATGGTGCCAGCCACATGCGCCAAGCCTGGCAGGTTCGAACCTGACCTGGGCCAGCTAAACAACAATGACAACTTCAACAAAAAATAGCTGGGCATCATATGGTGAGTGCCTCTAGTCCCAGCTACTTGGTGGACTGAGGGAAGAGAATCGCCTAAGCCCAGGAGCTGGAGGTTGCTGTGAGCTGTGATGCTACAGCACTCTACCGAGGGTGATAAAATGAGACTGCCTCTAAAAAAAAAAAAAAAAAATCTTAAAAGGCTATCTGCTATTATACATGGATATAGAAAATGTAATAGGCCTTACAAATGTTCATTACTCCTATCCTTAGGCTGCTTTTTCCAGGTAGTACACATTAATCAAATGGCGATGGAGGTGCTTGCTGAAATCTTTCTCCTGAAAGAATGATCACAGAAGATACAAACAGAATCTCCTTTGGAGGCTGTGACAGACAAATGTTCCTTTGCTTTTTTTCTACTAGTTTCTGTGGAGCTGGCCGAGCCCCATGCAATCCTGAATCGTCACTACCCTCTGAAATGTTGTTACTTAGGTCTCTTTCATGGTGACTGTGTATGCCTTCATCTTCATCAATTTCCTGAGACTCATTTATGGCCGTGGTAATAGGAGGTGGTGTCAGAGTAGCTTTGGACATTGCTTCACTTTCTTCCATTGGTGGGGCAGGGAGTAACAGTGAAAACTGTGTCTTCAACTGCTGAGAGTTTGTCAGGGACATTCTCTGTTGTTTTCTGATCAGTGTCCATTTCCATTTCACAAGGAATATTGTCAGTCTGATATTTACCATCTAAAGTCTCACTCTCTATTATATTCAGGTTTTGTCCAGAGATGAAATAGTAGTGGATTCCTTGGTATAAGCACCATGAACAGCTGGGCTGGCATCTGCCTCCTCTGCTTCTGGTCTCTGAAGAGGGGCTTCTTTATTCCCTTCATCTTCAGAGAGTGATTTTTGGTCTTTTGATGCTTCTTCTTCTTCTTTTCTTTTTTTTGTTTGTTTGTTTTTGAGACACAGTCTCACTATGTCACCCCCTGTAGTGTATGGTGGGGTCCTAGCTCACAGTAACCTCAAACTCTTGAGCTCAAGCGATTCTCCTGCCTCGGCCTCCTGAGCAGCTGGGATTGCAAGCACCTGCCACAATGCCCGTCTACTTTTCTTTCTTTTTGTTGTAGTAGTCATTGTTCTTTAGCAGGCCCAGCCAGGGCTCAAACCCACCAGCTTCGGTGTATGTGGCTGATGCCCTACTCACTGAGCTACGGGTGCCCAGCCAAATTACTTTTTTTCGTTTTTTGAGACAGAGCCTCAAGCTGTCACCCTGGGTAGAGTGCCGTGGCATTATAGCTCACAGAAACCCCCAACTCCTGGGCTCAAGGGATTCTCTTGCTTCAGCCTCCAAAGTGGCTGGGACTATAGGCACCTGCCACAATGCCTGGGTATTTTTTTAGTTGCAGTTGTCATTGTTGTTTGGTGGGCCCGGGTTGGATTCGAACCCGCCAGCTCAGGTGTATGTGGCTGGCACCTTAGCCGCTTAAGCCACAGACACAGCCCAAATTTTTTGAGACAGAATCTCACTATGTCCCCCTGAGTAGAGTGCCATGGTGTCAAAGCTCACAACATCCTGAAACTCTTGGGCTTAAGTGATTGTCTTGCCTCAACCCCCAAGTAGCTAGAACTGCAGGCACCCACCACAAAGCCCGGCTACTTTTTTGCTGTAGTTACCATTGTTTGGCAGACCCAGGCTGGGTTCAAACCCCACAGCCCCAGTGGCCATTACCACAGGCACTGAGTCTATTGTTTTTCATGTTATTATTATTATTTTTTTATTTGAGACAGAGTCTCACTATATAGCCTTGGTAGAGTGCCATGGCGTCAACATCTCACAGCAACCTCCAACTCTTTGGCTTAAGCAATTCTTCTGCCTCAGCTCTGAAGAAGCTAGGACTACAGGCACCCACCAGAACACCTCGCTATTTTTTTTTTTTTTATTATTGCAATTGTCATTGTTGTTTAGCTGGCCCGGACTGGGTTCAATCTCGCCAGCCTTGGTGTACGTTGCTGGCACCATAGCCACTGTTCTAGGGGCGCCAAGCCTGATGCCTCTTCTTTTAATCTTTCCTTCAGCAGCGCTGACGATGGTGGTAAGATAACCTGTGTCCTTGTCCTTTCCTCTAGAAGTCAGCTGTCTTTCATAGGCACTAAGCCAACTTCAATAAGGACTTGCTCCTTCCGTGCCATTTCACTCTGCACGTTAGACTTTTCCTTTTTATCTTTTCAGAGAGGAGATATTTTGGGAATTGGTTTCATGTGAAAAGTGGGTTCTATGGTTGGCAGCAGTTTCATCTGAGTCCTCTTCTGAACCACTTCCATAGGAGGAGGCCCCAGCTCAGCAGACTCTCTTTGGACAGCCTCCATGAGAGAACACAGCTAACTTGAGCACACTCCTCCTGAACAACCTCCAGAGGAGCAGGCCCCATCTGAGCAGAGCCGTTTTGAGGAGACTCCATTTAGCATACCCCATCTGAGCAGACTTCTGAGCAGACTCCATCTGAGTAGACCCCATCTCAGCAGGCCCCTTCTGAGCAGACTCCATATGAACAGAACTCAGAACTAATCAGACTCCATCAGCACGTACTCCATTTGACTAGGCCCCTTCTGAACAACCTCCATAGGAGCAGGGCCTTTCTGTATTTATTTATTTATTTATTTATTTACTTATTTTATTAAACCATAGCTGTGTACACTAATACTATCATGGGATACAGTGTGTTGTTTCTATAAACAGTTTGAAATACTTTCATCCAACTGGTTAACATAGCCTTCATGTCATTCTCTTAGTTATTGTGTTAAGACCTTTATATTCTACATTTAAAAAGACTCACATGTACCCCCATAGGATAAACCATAGACACAATCCCACCAGTTGCCCTCCCTCCAGCCATCCTTCCCTCTCCCCTCCCCTCCCTCTCCCCTTTCCCCATTTTCTTGGGCTAAAATTGGAAACTTAGTTTCATAATAGGATTGAATACATTAGATACCTTTTTCTTCCATTCTTGAGATGCTTTGCTAAGAAGAATATTCTCCAGCTCCATCCATGTAAACATAAAGGAGGCAAAGTCTCCATCTTTCTTTATGGCTGCATAGTATTCCATGGTGTACATATACCATAATTTATTGACCAATTCATGAATTGATGGGCACTTGGACTTCTTCCATCACCTAACAATTATGAATTGGGCTGCAATGAACATTCTGATACAAATATCTTTGTTGTAGTGTGATTTTTGATCTCCTGGATATATACCTAGTAGAAGAATTATAGGATCAAATGGCAGGTCTATTTTTAGTTCTCTAAGTGTTCTCCAGATATCTTTCCAAAAGGGACATATTAGTTTGCAATCCCACCAGCAGTGTAGAAGTGTTCCCTTTTCTCCACAACCACGCCAGCATCTGTGATTTGGGGATTTTGTGATATGGGCTAATATTACTGGTGTTAGATTATATCTCAAAGTAGTTTTGATTTGCATTTCTCTGATGATTAAGGATGGTGAGCATTTTTTCATATACCTGTAGGCCATGCGCCTGTCTTCTTCAGAGAAGTTTCTCTTCAAGTCCCTTCCCCACCCAGAGATGGGATCACTTGCTCTCTTCTTGCTAATACGTTTGAGTTGTCTGTGGATTCTGGTTATTAAACCTTTGTCAGAGACATAACCAGCAAATATCTTCTCCCATTCTGAGGGCTGTCTGCCTACTTTACTTACTGTGTTTTTGGCTGTGAAGAAGCTTTTTAATTTGATGAGGTCCCAGTAGTGTATTTTTGATGTTGCTTCAATTGCCTGGGGGGTCCTCCTCAAAAAGCATTTGCCCAGACAAACTTCTTCAAGAGTTTTTCCTACACTTTCTTCAAGTATTTTTATAGTTTCAGGTCTTAAATTTAAATCTTTAATCCAGTGAGACTCTATCTTAGTTAGTGGTGAGGGGTGTGGATACAGTTTCATTTTTCTGCAGGCCAGCACCCAGTTCATCCAACACCATTTGTTAAATAGGGAGTCTTTTCCCCACTCAGTGTTTTTAATTGGCTTATCAAAGATCATATAGCGGTAAGTAGCTGGGTTCAGCTCTTGGTTCTCTATTCTGTTCCATACATCTACTTCTCTGTTTTTGTGCCAATACCATGCTGTTTTGATCACTATGGATTTATAGTATAGTCTGAAGTCTGGTGCCGTGATTCCTCCTGCTTTGTTTTTATTTCTGAGTAATGTCTTGGCTATTCAAGGATTTTTCTGATTCCATATAAAACGAAGTATTATTTTTTCAAGATCTTTAAAGTATGACAATGAAACTTTAATAGGGATTGCATTAAAATTATATATTGCTTTAGGTAGTATGGATGTTTTAACAATATTAATTTTTCCCAGGCATGAGCATAGTATGTTTTTCCATTTGTTAACATTTTCAGCTATTTCTTTTTTTAGAGTTTCGTAGTTCTATTTATAGAGGTCTTTCACATCCTTTGTTAGGTAAACTCCTAAATATTTCATCTTCTTTGGCACTCCTGTAAATGGGATAGAGTTCTTGACTATTTTTTCAGCTTGACTATTGTTGGAATAAGGCTACTGACTTGTGAGTGTTGATTTTGTAACCTGAGACTGCTGTATTCCTTGATCACTTCTAAAAAATTTTTTTCTATGGTGTTTTCCAGGTATACAATCATATCGTCTGCAAAGAGTGAAAGTTTGATCTCTTCTGATCCTATACGGATACCCTTGATTGCCTTTTCTTCCCTAATTGCGATGGCTAGAACTTCCATTACAATGTTAAAGAGCAACAGAGACAATGGGCAACCTTGCCTGGTTCCTGATCTGAGAGGAAATGATTTCAATTTAACTCCATTCACTACAATATTGGCTGTGGGTTTGCTGTAGATGGCCTCTATCAATTTGAGAATTGTCCCTTCTGTACCAATTTTCATAAGTGTCCTGATCATGAAAGGATGCTGGATATTATCAAAAGCTTTTTCTTCATCAATTGAGAGAATCATATGGTCTTTGTTTTTTAATTTACTTAGGTTGAACCAGCCTTGAGATCCTGGGATAAAACCCACTTGGTCATGGTGTATAATTTGTTTGATGTGTTGCTGGATTCTGTTGGATAGGATCTTGTTGAATATTTTTACATCAATATTCATTAATGATATTGGTCTGTAATTTTCTTTCTTTGTTGGGTCTTTTCCTGGTTTGGGAATCAAGGTGATGTTTGCTTCATAGAATGTGTTGGGTAATATTCCGTCTTTTTCTATATTTTGGAAAAGGTTAAGTAGTATAGGTACTAGGTCCTCTTTAAAGGTTTGGTAGAATTCTGTCGTGAAGCCATCTGGTCCTGGGCTTTTCTTTTTAGGGAGATTTTGTATAGTGGATGCTATTTCAGAGCTTGATATAGGGGTGTTCAGCATTTCCACTTGATTCTGGCTAAGTCTTGGAAGATGACGTACTTCCAAGTATTGGTCAATTTCCTTCAGATTTTCATATCTCTGAGAATAAAGTTTCTTGTAATATTCATTAAGGATTGTTTGAATTTCTTTTTTTTTTTTTTGAGACAGAGCCTCAAGCTATCCGCCTGGGTAGAGTGCCATGGCATCACAACTCACTGCAACCTCTAAATCCTGGGTTCAAGTGAGTCTCCTGCCTCAGCCTCCCAAGTAGCTGGGACTACAGGCGCTCCCCCACAACACCCGGCTGTTTTTTGGTTGCAGTCATCATTGTTGTTCAGCGGGCCCAGGCTCAATTCGAACCTGCCACCTTAGGTGTATGTGGCTGGCACTTTAGCCACTTGAGCCACAGGCACCGAGCCAATTGTTTGAATTTCTAAGGGGGCTGTTATTATTTCGTCTTTACCATTTTCTGATTGATGAGATTATAAATTTTACTCTTTTTTTCTTGGTTAGGTTGGCCAAGGGTTTATGTATCTTATGACCTTTTCAAAAAACCAACGTTTTGATTTATTGATCTGTTGTATGCTCCTTTTGTTTTCAATTTCATTTAGTTCTGCTCTAATTTTGGTTATTTCTTTTCTTCTACTGGGTTTCAGATTGGCGTGTTCTTCCTTTTCCGGTTGCTTGAGATGTCCCATTAAGTTGTTAACTTCCTCTCTTTTCGTTTTCTTGAGGAAGGCTTGCAGTGCGATACATTGTCCTCTTAGATCTGCCTTTGCAGTATCCCAGAGGTTCTGATAACTCATCTCTTCATTATCGTTTTGTTCCAAAAATTTGGTAATTTCCTTCTTGATCTCATCTCTGACCCACCTATCATTCAGCATAAGGTTATTTAGCTTCCATGTTTTTGTATGATTCTACAGATTCCTGTTGTTACTGAGTTCAACTTTTATTCCATGATAGTCTGAGAAGATGCAAGGAATAATTTCTATTCCTTTAAATTTGCTGAGGTTAGACTTGTAACCTAAAATGTGGTCAATTTTGGAGTATGTTTCATGGGCTGATGAGAAAAATGTGTATTCAGTTTTGTTAGGATGAAATGTTCTGTAGATGTCCATTAAATCCAAATGCTGAATGGTTAAGTTTAAATCTAAAATTTCTTTACTAAACTTCTTGTTGGAGGATCTATCCAACACTGCCAAAGGAGTATTAAAATCTCTGACTATGATGGAGCTGGGAGAGATCAAGTTGTTCATGTCTATTAGAATATCTCTTATAAATTGAGGTGCATTGTGGTTGGGTACTTAAATATTGATGATTGAAATCTCATCATATTGAGTATTACCCTTAACAAATAAAAAGTGACCATCCTTATCCTTGCTTACTTTTGTTGGTTTAAAGCCTATTGTATCTGCAAAAAAAAATTGCAACACCTGCTTTTTTCTTCTTTCCATTATCCTGGAATATAGATGACCATCCTTCACCCTGAGTCTATACTTGTCTTTCAAAGTAAGGTGAGATTCTTCTATGTAGCAGATATCTGGCCTGAGTTTTTGTATCCAGTCAGCCAGCCTGTGCCTCTTAAGAGGGCAATTTAAGCCATTCACATTGATTGAGAATATTGAGAAGCCTGGTATAATTTTGGGTATCGAGTTTTTTGAAAGTCCAGTGGACATCTTTAATCCTTTTGCCACTGTGGAAATTGGAATTTGATCAAAATTTTCTGGGTGGGTTTATTTATGTGGTGGAGGATTGTGCTGATCATTATGGAGGATAGGTCTGAGAATATCCTGGAGGGCTGGTTTAGTTATGGCAAATTTCTTCAACATGTGAATGTCATTAAAGTATTTAATTTCTCTGTCATAAATGAAACTCAGTTTAGCTGGATACAGGATTCTGGGTTGAAAGTTATTTTGTTTCAGGAGATTAAAGGTCGATGACCACCCTCCTCTAGCCTGAAAGATTTCAACAGAGAGATCTGCAGTCATTCTGATATTCTTCCATTTGTAGGTTAGGGTTTTCTTACATCTAGCTGCTTTCAGAATTTTCTCTTTAATTATTAACTTTAGTGAAGTTGATTATGATATGCCTGGGGGATGTCTTATTCAGGTTGAGTTGTGCTGGAGTTCTGAAACTGTCTGCTATCTGTATTTCAGAATCTCTTGGCATGTCTGGAAAGTTCTCATTCATAATTTCATGAAGAAGAGCCTCTGTGTTTTGTGAAGCACCTTCGTCACCTTCAGGGAATCCTATAAGGCGAAAATTAGTTTTCTTCGAATTATCCCAGTGCTCTCTTAGCGAGTGATCTGTTTTTGCTCTCTATTTGTCTTGATCTTTGAGTGCTTCAGCACATTCAAAATCTTTGTCTTCCGTGTCAGAGATCCTTTCTTCTGCCAGTTCCATTCTCTGACTGAGGGATTCTACTGTACTTTTCAGACTTTGAGGGCTGCAACTTCTTGCCTTAGTGTCTCATGGTCTTTGGTCACTTTATCTTTGAAATCATTGAATTCTTGAGACAGCTTTTGAATCATTTGAAATTCTAATTCCCTCCTTTCCTCCATTCTGTTGCTCTTATTCGCTATCCAGATTCTGAACTCAATTTCTGACATCTCAGCCATCTGTTTATGGATGGGATCTTCAATTGCATCTGCCCCATTCTTCCTTGGGGGAGTTGATCTACTCTGGTTGTTCAGGTTACCAGAATTTTTCCACTGATTCCGTCCCATGCTGAATTTGCACCATTTGAAGACTGTCCCCAAACCATTCTTCAAGTGATTGCCACTGGAGAAGATGCCAGCTTCCTCTGGTTGTCAGGAGAGACTGAGCATGTCTGCCTGGAGAAGTCTCAGGGGCGTGAGCCTTATTATTCCCACTGCTGTGGCTGCTGCTCTTCACCCTGGGGTACCACTGCCCCAACGTGGTTCCATCTTCTCACAGATCTTGACTGTTGGGCCTTGAGTGCCAGGAACCCAAGCGGATCAGTCCTCGGTGCACGGCACCAGGGTTTCCTGGGGGGGGGGTAACTGGCAGCCTCACCGAGAATGCGGGGCTGATCAGTCCTCCTAGCGCACTGCCGGGGCTTCCCCACAGGCAGGGTAGCAAGCTGCAACCTAGTGGGGAACGCAGGTCTGGGTCAGTCCTACTAGGGTGCTACCAGGGTTTCCTGGCGGGATGGGGAGCAAGAGGCAACCTGGTAGGGAACGCAGGGCTGGGTCAGTCCTCCTAGCGCACTGCCAGGGCTTCCTGGAGAGCTGGAGAGCAAGCTGCAGCCCCACGAGGAATGGCAGGGCTGTGTCAGTCCTCCTTGCATAACATGGGTGCTTCCCAGCAGGTGGGGGAGCGACTGGCAGCTTTGTGGGGAACATGGGGCTGGGTCAGTCCTCGTAGGGCGCTGCTGGGGTTTCCTGGCGGGTAGTGGAGCAAGAGGCAACCCGGCAGAGAACGCTGGGCTGGGTCAGCCCTCTTAGCCCACTGCCAGGGCTTCCTGGCGGGCTAGGGAGCAAGCTGCAGCACCTCTGGGAATGCTGGGCTGTGGCAGTCCCCCTGTGCTCCCCAAGGTCTTCCTGTGGGCAGTCAAGTAGGAGGCACCTCTACAGGGAATGCGGGGCTGGGTCAGTCCTAGCTGCCGCCAGGGCTTCCCAGTGGGTGGAGGAGCGGGTGGCAGCTCTTCAGGGAACACAGGGGCTGGGTCAGTCCTCTTAGCATGCCACCTGGGCTTCCCAGCGGGCTGGCGAAGCAAGCAGCATTTCTTTGGGGAAGGTAGGGTTCGGTCAGTCCTCGTGGCGTGTGGCCTGGGCTTCCCAATGGATGGGAGAGCAAGCTTGGTCCCACAGGGGTGAGGGAACACTGCTCTTGGGTCTCCTCTCACTGTCTCTGTAGGCAAGGGGGGAAGGGTGGACTGGAAATTCAAAATGGCAGTGAGAACGTTAGTTCTATTTTTCTGCCTGGCGAAAGGGTGTTCAGTGTCCCAGCAGGGTCCCTCCAGGGGAGTAGACCCTACTGTCTGTAGCTCTCACATGTGGGGTGAGACAATAGGTCCTCAGTTCATTGCTCACCTGTAGAAAACTCACCGGGGCAGAAGAAGAGAAAACAAAAAGAAAAGCACAACTTTCTTGGGGGAGGGGATTGACATTTTTCCTTTGGAGTATATTATGTACCTGTAGATTTCTTTCTAGGAGTCTCAGCTTGCCTCAGCTTAGGTGTCTTGCATATATCACTCTTCTCTCTAGGCTGGGCTCCTAGTCTTCAACTTTGTTGGGTGTTTTTTGGTCTTTATCCTTCCATCTGGACGAGAGCTTCTGTTGGAGGCTGGTAGCTGTTGACCATCTTCAGCAGGGCCTTTCTAAACAGGTTCCTTCTGAGCAGGCTTGCTCCTTCTTTTTCTTGACTTATAGTTCAGGGATCTTCTTGTACCTTTTTTCATGCAGGCATTTTATGTCCTACTCTCCTCCACTTTGTTGTCACACTTTGGCACTTTCTGACTACTGGATTCTCTTTCTGTTTTCTTTTTCTTCTTTATCACAGACTCCTCATCATTCACAAAATCATGTAAGGATTGGGCTTCAGCTTCCATCTTCTTTTGCTTTTCTTGGTTTTACAGAACTTTTCTGAATTACTTCCTATACAAGTATCCATCTCTTTACTTTCTGTTGCTCATTTACAAGTTCTGGTAGTCACTTGGGTCATTGAAACACTACTGCAATGCTTTATCTTTCTTTTCTTTTTTATTTTATTTTATTTTATTTTTTTGAGACAGAGTTTCACTTTATTGCCCTAGGTAGAGAGCCGTGGCTTCACAGCTCACAGCAACCTCCAAGTCCTGTGCTTAGGCAATTCTCTTGCCTCAGCCTCCTGAGTAGCTGGGACTACAGGTGCCTACCTGGCTATTTTGGTCACCGTTTGCCCGGAGCTGGTTTTGAACCCGTCACCCTTGGTATATGGGTCCAGTACCCTACCCACTGAACCACAGGTGCCACCCGGCTTTTTCTCTTTTTTTTTTTTTGAGATGGAGCCTCAAGCCATCCCCCTGGGTAGAGTGCCATGGCATCACAGCTCATAGCAACCTCCAACTCCTGGGCTCAAGCCAGTCTCCTGCCTCCGCCTCCCAAGTAGCTGGGACCACAGGTGCTCGCCACAACACCCGACCATTTTTTGGTTGCAGCCATCATTGTTGTTTGGTGGGCCCAGGCTGGGGATTCGAACCCGCCACCTTAGGTGTACGTGGCTGGCACCTTAGCGGATTGAGCCACAGGTGCTGAGCCCCAGCTTTTTCTCTTTTGATGCATTTTTTTTCTCTACTTTTACAGACTTCTCTTTTTTGTCCAGCCACATCTCCCTTTATTTTTGTCTGCTCTGTTTCTGGTTTTTCATTGTTAGTATTGTTAAAAGGCAAGTCAACCTCTCGCTTTTTGTTTTCTTTAGTTTCACTTTTTAGACATCCATTATCTTTATTTTGCGGGGACAAGTAGGGTGCTTAGATTTGAAGTGATGTAGATTACAGTTCTTGGAAGCTGTGTAGTCACATATAGGGCAATTGAACTGCTGTGAGCTATCAAGAAGCTCCACATTTTTATGAAGTTGCTTCTGTGTTCTGTTTTGTAGCCACAGTGTGGGCAGTAAAGAGGTTTAGGCCCATTGTGAACCTTTCTTGGATGGCGAGTTACTTCACTTTGATTAGAGGCTGCGTAACTGCACATCTAAATGGCTTCTCATAATGCGTACACATATCTCTCTAGCTACATGAGTCTTCTCAGAACTTGAGTAAGGACAAAGTTCATATTTATTTAGGCCTTCTCTTGTATGAGTTCTAAGATGCTGACCAAAATTGTTTTTTCTGTCTGAAAAGTAGTTGTATTCCCCACACGTGTATACTTTCCTTGGAAAATGGTTTCTCTGTGTTTCCTCCAGTGATACTCACTAACTGTTGTATATGTACAAATGATGCACTTACAGACTCACTTGTTACCCCCAGCTCTGGTGTGGTGTTTCAGATGTGTAGTAGAGTGATCATATCAATTAATATTGTAGGCACAGTGGTCACAGTTAATGGGGTCGTTGAAGGAATCTCCAATCTTTTTTTTTTTTTTTTTTTTTGAGACACAGCTTTCAAGCTGTCACCCTGGGTAGAGTGCTGTGGCATCACAGCTCACAGCACCCTCCAACTCCTGGGCTTAAGCAATACTCTTGTCTCAGCCTCCCAAGTAGCTGGGATGACAGGTGTCCACCACAATGCCAGGCTATATTTTGGTTGTAGTTGTCATTGTTGTTTGACAGGCCTGGGTTGGATTCCAACTTGCCAGCTCTGGTGTGTGTGTCTGGCGCCTTAGTTCCTTGAGGTACAGGCACCAAGCTGAATCTCTCACGTCTGAAGTGCAAGAGGCAGAGACCTTGGTTTTTACTTGCTTTTCTGTACTTTTTTCAACAAAAAATTTCTTGGCACTGTGTACTCTAATGTGATGTACAAACTATTCTTCAGGTTCTGCTTCATACTGGCATGGATTACAGTGAAAGGGTTTGATCTTCAAGTTCTTGCATTTGTCCTCTGCTCCTGATGTTTCAAAAGGAAGATCTGTATTTGAGCTGTATACTTCTAGGGCAGGTGATGCTTCAAATATAGGCTGGTTCTACAACACTGAGAAATTCCAAATTTCTCAGTTCCATGTTTTCCATCCATTGGGTTTACGTTTTATTTGAGGAGACTCCTGGAGTTGTTCTCCATCACTGTCTGAAAAGTTGTTATCCCCAACATGCATTTGTTCTGCCATCTGTCTTCACCAACCAGGTAATCTCAGAAGCTGCCATTTACTTCCCCAGCTAAAGCCTCCTTTGCCAGCATGATAAGCTGAGGTGTAATCCTCTCAGTTTTGGAGAGGTTGTGTGCGTCATACAGGTTATTAGGCAATGGCATGCTGCTGCTGCTGCTGCTGCTGCTGCCAGTGAATAGCCCTCTTCTCCAGAAGGCAACCCTGTTACCTGGGTGGCCATCACTGTATTGTGCCTTCCTCGGCAAGGTGGCACAGGCCACCAGCATCGCAGCCCCTTCTCTGACTTTTTTGTTGCTGGAGTTGCAGGGGAGAGAAAGGGAAGGATTGGGCACAGGAGCCATGGGGGCCTGCGAAGGCCCAGGGGTGTGACTGCAGAGATTGCTAAGACCAATGGCCTTTGGCCCTCTCCCAGCTGCCTGAGAAGCTGCCACCCTCACCACAGCCATGGTCTGGGGCCCGGGGCCTCAGCAGTGCTCTCCTTTAGCTCGTAGGAGCTGCACATGCTAGCGCCTTATTTTAAATAATATGTCACAGCGTGTTGACAGTTTATGACATTTCCAATTCAAAAGTTAAGATCCCCAACTATTCAAGATGGGCATCTCTAGAGTGGGAGCTAAATTTACAAAACCTTAAGTATGAGAGACAGGTGGGAAGGTCACATGGGACCAAAAACCAGCAGACCAGCAGTGTCTTCTAGGCTTTAGGCTAGCTGACTCCACCTTCTCCATACATGTGCTTTTAAGAGGTGTGAAAAAGCTCATTTCCTCAGTGGGTTCTGCACATAGGGTGACAGAAGACTTCCTCTGGGTCAAGATTAGTATCAAAAGTGTAAGGTTAATTTATATTAGAGAGTAGGTGGAAGTCATTAGAAAGAGCAGTGAGCTGGTCCTGAGTGAGGAGAAGATAGGAGTGGAAAGAGAGAAAGCAATAGACAAAGCATAGTATCCCAAAGGAAGCAAGGAAGAATGCCCAGGCTGAGGTCAGGTGGATGTCTGGATTTAAGCAGGAGGGTTGGGGGGAGGAGTTAATACAGCTGATTTTACAACGTGTTGTGACTGTGAGTGGTGTTGTAGCAGGAAACTGATGCAGACAGATGATTCTAGGCACCCATTAGAAGAGGAAGCGGTTTTATTTCTCAGGCCAGGAGACTCTGCAGACTAGTGTCTCAAAAACCGAGCCTCCTGCCTGAATTTCGTGTCTTTCTTTTATACATTTTTTAGGGTTAGGGCACACTTGACAGTTGTGAAGGTCCCGGGACTCAAGGGGAAGGTCAGATTGGCCCATGCCCTTGAGACCGGTCAGGCTACCTGCCCTCAAAAGCAACAGAAGCCTAAGGAAGTTACAAGGTTACAGTCTAGGCCCAGCACGTGTCAAGGGAGAGGCAGATAGCAGAGACATCTGTGGCTTGGCTAATACAGGGTGGCTGGGACAGATCTTTAGCTCTGCTTTTACTCTCATGCCTCACTGTGTCCATTTTTCCTCAGCAAAGGTTGAAGACAAATATTTTTCTAGGTATTTTCCATCCTTAGTGTTGATTGTTCGTACTCTGCTATTCCATGTGGGACACTCAGGAATCACTGGAGGCATAAAGGAACAGATACTGAAAGACAAGATAGCTCAGAAAATGTAAAGAAAAAGAATTTCCATTTTCTTTTGTTTGGTTTGTTGGGTTTATTAATGGTTTGTGAAAACA